>PISX010004217.1:0-124931 GCA_004024625.1 Mellivora capensis
TGTATGGAACATCTTTTACCTGAGGGAAGGAAAAATTCGACAAGAAGGAAGATGCAAAATGAAAAGTGAAAACCTCTCTCCAGGTCTTGATTTTTCCTAGCCTGTCCTCCAAGAGCCAACACTGTCAAACATCATTTGTATGTCCTTTGCACAACGTGGAGAGGGGATATTGTTTAAAAGCAACATAATATACACGTGGTTCTGTACCATCCCTTTGTCACCCCAGAATTCATCTTGGAATGCTTTCCATACAAGCATATATATTAATTTTGATATAATTTCAAAATTACAGAAAACCTACAAGAATAATAGAACTCATGACCCAGAGTCACTAATTATTTGCATTTCACCCCTTTTATTTAATCATTTTCTCTATCGATCTCTCCATTTACATATTATTTTTCCTGAGCCATTTCAAAGTATGTTGGGGACACTGTACCCCTCCCGCTAATTTCCAGTGTGTATTTACTAAGAATAGGAACTTTTCTTACATAACCACAGTTCAATTACAATCAGGAGACTTAACATTGATATCAAGCCCTGATTTACAGTCTGAACTTAAATGCTATCAGTTGTTCCACTAACATTTTTTTTAGCTATTTTTCCCTTGTCCAGGATCACACATTGCATTTAATTTTCCTATCCTGTCATCTCCTTTCATCTGGAAAAATTCCCCAGGCTTTCTTTGTACCCCTTGACGGCAGCATTTTTAGGAAGCACATGCCAGTTATTTTGTAGAATCCGGGTTTATATGACGTGATGTTGTGCCTGTGGCAGAGTAGTATCTCAGGGGGTTCAGGATGTCATTGTATCCCACCCACTGCTGGTGCCCTTGACTTTGATCACTTGGTTAAGGGGAGGTCTGCCAGATTTCTACGCTTGTAAAGTTATTATTTTCCCTTTGTAATTAAGGCGATTTGTGTAAATGTCCAATTCTTCATCAAACTTTCATCCATTCAACTCAGCATCCACTGATGACTTTCCTACTATCATCGTATAGATGGAATTCTACGTAAATAAGTTATTTTTTTTTAAGCTGGCATTCTAAAAAAGAGCTTTCCCTTCTCTGACATTTATCTATACTAGTGTGAACTCTTAGTTTCTTTTTTTTTTTTTTTTTTAAGAGAAAGCACAAACAGGGTGAGAGGCAGGCAGAAGGAGAGGGATAAACAGACTCCCCACTGAGCAGGGAGCCCAATGCAGTGTGAGGGGGAAGTGGGGGTTGGGTGGGGCTCCATTCCAGGACCCTGGGATCATGATCCAAGCCAGCTGAAGGCAGACGCTATGACTGAGTCACCCAGGAGCCCCCAACTCTTAGATTCTTATATCATTCAATGAGTTATAATCCAATGCCATTATTTTTTATTTGTTTTGATAATCAAATTGCTCTGGACAGCCAGTGAAAGCCACTTCAAATTTAAGTATCCTTTTGATATGTCCCCATCATTCTTTGAGCACTTAAAAAAAGATTGTATTTATTTATTTGACAGAGACAGAGATCACAAGTAGGCAGAGAAGCAGGCAGAGAGAGAGAGGGGAAAGCAGGCCCCCAGCTGAGCAGAGAGCCCGATTGGGGGGGGGCTCAATCCCAGGACCCTGAGATCATGACCTGAGCTGAAGGCAGAGGCTTTAACCCACTGAACCACCCAGGCTCCCCATGAGCACTTTTTTACATTCTGGCGTGAAAAGATGTTTTAGGATCATCTTATACTTTCTAGACAGCAGCCCTGGAATCAGCCTTTTCTCCCGGGAGTCCTGGCTCCCTTTGGTGGAGAATGATATTTGGAAACCGAAATCAGGCTGCCAGCAGCTTATACATTTCCATCTAATTGATCTATCAGCTGAGTATTATTCTATGGTGTGTATGTAACATGATTTATATGACCCATCCCCTCTCATGGACATATTTGGAGCGTTACCAGTTTTTTGCTAATACAAAACTGTGCTGCTATGAGTGTGCTTGGATGTATATCTTGGCTTACATTTGGGAATATGTCTGCAGAGCAAATTTCCAGCAGTGAAATGCTGGATCAAATTTATACTTTCAAAATATGATATGCTTCCAATTATTCCTTGAAAAGAATAGAAAATTATACTGATTTCCATACACTCCCATCAGTGAGGTATGGGAATGTCTGTTAGACCAAATCTTACTAACTCTAAATATTTACAACATTTTAAAATTTTGTCAATGTGGCTATGGTTTCCTGTGTTACAAGTGATGCTGACTAACTTTCATTGGTTGGCCTTGTGTGTTTCATACCTCCTGCTCACATTTTTTTCTCATAAGTATATATTTTCTTTATTCTTATTGATATATATATATATATATATATATATATATATACCTTCCTTGTAAACTGAGAAAATTAGCCTTTTGACAAAATGTTTCCCAACGTATTTTCTGACACTGCTTAGTTTTGTTGTGAAAAACGTTTAAACATTTATGATAGCCCATTTACTGATGTTTTGTGGCTTCTGGGCTTTATATTCAGTTTAGACAAGCCTCCCTATTACAAGTTTATTTTTAAGAAATCTAATTTTCTCTTTGTACTTTTATAGTTTCTTTTTTCTTGTTTTTTATTTTTTTTAGGGTTAATAATCCATTTAGAATTTCTTTTTGTATGAGGAATAAGGTAGTGATTCAGTACTGTTTTCCCCCCAAGGAGCTAGCTTATTGTTCCAGCCATTTATTTAAAAATCCATCTTATGGAGGCTCCTGGGTGACTCAGTTGGTTAAGTGTCTGAGCCGAAAGCAGGGTCATGATCCCAGGGTCCAGGGATCGAGCCCCACATCAAGCCCAACATCGGGCTCCTTGATCAGCAGGGAGTCTCCTTCTCCCTCTGCCCCTCTCCCCTTTCTCAAATATATAAATAAAGTCTCTAAAAAAATAAATATCCATCTTATTTCTCACCTCATTGAGATGCCACCTTTATCAGAAACGTTTTCATTTGTTTTGAGTCTATTTCTTTCTTTTTTTTTTTTAAGATTTTATTTATTTGACAGACAGAGGTCACAAGTAGGCGGAGAGGCAGGCAGAGAGAGAGAAGAGGAAGCAGGCTCCCTGCCAAGCAGAGAACCAGCTGCGGGAATAGGGATCTGAGGACCCTGGGATCACCACCCCAGCAGAAGGCAGAGGCTTTAACCCACTGAACCACCCAGGCGCCCTGAGTCTATTTCTGAACTCTGTTTTCCAGGGTTCTATATTCCAGGGTTGGGCGTACTATCTTAATTATTGTAGCTTCATAATATGTTTTAATAATTGGAAGATAATACACAAAGATATTTCTCCATCATTGCCAGTGAGGAAAAAGAGAAAAGATGAAACAAATGGCTCCAGGCCACAGAGAAGTTAGTAGAATGTGGACACTCACGCCAGTCTCTCATTCCCCTTCAGGACTTGTTTGAAAGGCATTGCCTTGTAACAGGGCTTAGCAGGTTCTGATGTCTCACTAGGATCCAGGAGAATGATCAGCACGGCCGCCTGCCCTGCCCCTCCCGCCTCCCCCCTCCCCAACAATAAAGGTCTTGCAGTTAATCTTAGATAGTAATAGATGTTTCTGAAAGGTTGTGTTAACCAATTTTTATAAAGTGAATGCTTTTCATGTGAATGAGAAAGAGTCCCTGTTGAAAAGAACCCTTTAAAGATCTTCTATAAAGCAGAGTCTTTTTTGCGATTGTTAAATTTGCTCCTTCCTACGGGGTCTGCCGATCGAATGGGGCTACCGAATGTGGGGTGACTGATCGGGTGGAGGCCGGCAGCGGTGTACAAGCCTGAGAGAATTCACGGGAGGCAGAACAAAGGAGAGAGACGTTTACTGAATACACTTCAGGGAGCGGTGGACAGGACAGAGAGGGAGAGAATGTCCCCAGGAGGCTGCGGTGTAGGGGGCTGTCCTTAAAGGGGGAAGGAGAGGAGGTATGGGAACGTATGGAATTTTCCTTCTTTGGTACCTGGGTCCAGCTGTAAGCAGCCCACTGGTCAGCTAGGGCTTATGGCTATTTTGAAGTGTGTGACATGATGGGTCTCTCTGTATTCAGCCAGGGGGCCGGGGATCTCGGTGGGTCCTTCCACCGTGCTCAGCTTTCCATGGTTCAAGCTGGTGGCCCAAGAGTAGTCTCTACACTTCACTTATCTGTTCTGGGATTCGTATTTGGAGAAGATATCAGGGCCTCTTAAAAAGAGGCCTACCCGACCTCTTACTATGGTCAGTGTGCGGTGAGACCAAAGATATCTGTGAAAGAAGCAATTAAGATAGAGATCAGAGCCTCCTGGGGAACATCCTTCTTATTTCGCCAGCATCTGACAGTCTCTGGACAGTCGTCTGGCAGAAATAAGCAGTCAGACAAATGATGGTATCAACGGTCTAATCAGCTAGTTCATCTTCCTTAGTCAGGAAATGTGAAATTGCTGTGGAGGGACAGTCAAAGGGCAGAAAAACCGCCGGAGAAACAGGCTCTTCTCACTGGGATGCTGTGGTTTTCTGCAACAAGGTCAAGAAGTATCTCTTATTCCCAGATGTTTCCTAGTATTGCAGAGCTAGGATTTGGTAAGCGTCCATCCATGGCTGATCTGAGCAAGGGGCTTAATATAAATCTATAAATTTATAAATTGGATCACCATACATAAGTTTTAGGACATACGCTTTTCCTGTTTAAATGCATTTTTTAGGGGCACCTGGGTGGCTCAGTGGGTTAAGCCTCTGCCTTTGGCTCAGGTTATGATCCCAGGGTCCTGGGATCGAGCCCCATATCGGGCTCTCTGCTCAGCGGGGAGCCTGCTTCCCCCCACCTCTCTGCCTGCCTCTCTGCCTACCTGTGATCTCTGTCAAATAAATAAAAATCTTTTTTTTAAAGATTTATTTATTTGACAGACAGATCACAAGTAGGCAGAGAGACAGGCAGAGGGAGAGGGAGGAAGCAGGTTCCTCTCTGAGCAGGGAGCCTGATGCAGGGCTCCATCCCAGGACCCTGGGATCATGATCTGAGCCAAAGGCAGAGGCCACAACTCACTGAGCCACGCAGGCACCCCATAAATAAAAATCTTTAAAAAAATGCATTTTTAAAATGCAAAGCGGTGTATCCACAGGGAATAATCAGAACAATAGAGCAATGTATAGTACAGAAAGTGAAAACGCCCACAAGGCCACTCACAGAGATAGTCTTCTGCCATCTTTTTCTACTTAATACTTTCAATGTCTTGAAAATATATCTCTGCCCATTCTTAATCTTTTTTTTTTTTTTAAAGATTTTATTTATTTATTTGTCAGAGAGAGAGAGAGAGAGCGAGAGATCGAGCACAGGCAGACAGAGTGGCAGGCAGAGGCAGAGGGAGAAGCAGGCTCCCTGCCGAGCAAGGAGCCGGATGTGGGACTGGATCCCAGTACACTGCGATCATGACCTGAGCCGAAGGCAGCTGCCCAACCAACTGAGCCACCCAAGTGTCCCTCTTAATCTTTTTAATAGCAGCTTCATAGCCCGTTGGATGAATGTATCACTTCTTTTTTTTTTTTTTTAAGATTTTATTTATTTATCTGACTCAGAGAGATCACAAGTAGGCAGCCAGAGGGGGAGGGGGAAGCTGGCCAGGGAGCCCGATTCGGGGCTTGATCCCAGGACCCTGGGATCATGACCTGAGCTGAAGGCAGAAGCTTAACCCACAGAGCCACCCAGGTGCCCCAGATGTATCACTTCTTAACCCATTCATGGCTCTTTCAAATGTCAACAAACAATACACATAGCAATAAATATCCTTGAATGTGTAATGGGATGCCTGGGTGGCTCAGTAGTTAAGCATCTGCCTTTGGCTCAAGTCACGATTCCAGGGTCCTGGGATGGAGCCCCGAGTAGGGCTCCCTGCTCAGCAGTGAGTCTCTTTCTCCCTCTTCCTCTGTCCCTCTTCCTGCTTGTACTCACTCTCTCAAACAAATAAATAAAAATCATTTTAAAGAAATCCTTGAATGTGTATCTTTGCACACACGTCAAGAACTTCACAGACTTCCCTAGAAGTGGAAATGCGAGTTCAAAATGTATGTAGCTATGAATGTTGTAATAGATATTGCTAAACTGCTTTCCAAAATGTTTATGTTTTCCGGCATTTTCCAGATGAGGCTCTTGTGTCAGATAAATTAAGGGATGGCTTTCCCCTCTTGGCCTGAGTCTGCAATTCTCTTGTGACCACAATAAGATGAAACTATGGGATCCTGGAGACAGGGTCTCACTCCTCTTTTATTTTCTGTCAAATGCTTACAAAGTGGTGACCAGTGAAAGCCCACACTGCTCTCACCCTACCCGTGGGATTGTCCACCACCCAACAGCTTCTCTGCGCCAGAGCTGGGTGGCCCCTGGACACTACTGACAGGCGGCCAGCGACAGGATCTGCCGCTGAGCCTTCGTGGACACAGCGGAGGTCCTGAGGGGAGGTCCTGAGGGGAGGGCCTGAGGGGAAGTCCTGAGGGGATGGGGTGTTTTGACCTGCTCTGCTGCTTTCCTCAGATCAGAAGTTGAGGATCCCTGGTGTCATCCGATCACGGTGCTTTCACTTCTTTGGAGGGACCAACGGGAAAAGAGAGAGCTACTCCTCACACACAGAGAATTGTGAAAAGTGTGATTTCTGAACAAAGGCTTACCAGGCCCTTTAGGCCAATGGCTTTCCCAAGGTCCTTTGATCTCATGACCTGGGTACAGATGTACCCTCTGTCTGGGAAAAGGCACACAGACCTTGGTGCAGCTGCATTAGGAAAAGAGACAAACCACAGCCTTTGTATCCCACTGACTTCCATTCAGAGGGCAAGTTCATTTGTAGGAGATTTTCCTGAAGACTTCTTATATATTGCTCGAGTGGCCATTATGGCAGTCAGTATCTGAACCCAGTTCTTACTGATTTAAAACTTATGCTAGGGAACAGACAGTCTTTTCAACAAATGGTCTTGGAAAAATCAGATAGCTACACACAAAAGAATGAAACTTATATCACACACAAAAATTAACTGAAAGTGGATCATATACAACTCAATGGCAAAACCCCCCAAATAATCCGATTTAAAAATGGGCAAGGGGACTGGCTGGCTCAGTCAGGGAGCATGCAACTCCCGGTCTTAGGGTTGTAAGTTCAAGCCCCACACTGGGTGTAGAGATTACTTAAAAATAAAAATCTTTATTTAAAAATAGGCATAGAGGGCGCCTGGGTGGCTCAGTTGTTAAGCATCTGCCATCGGCTCAGGTCATGATCCCAGGGTCCTGAGGTCAAGTCCCACTTCTGGCTCACCGCTCTGCGGGAAGCCCACCTTTCCCTCTCTCACGCCCCCTGCTTGTGTTCCCTCTCTTGCTGTGTCTCTGTCAGATAAATAAAATAAAATAAATAAATAAATAGGCAAAGGACCTGAACAGACATTTTTCCAAAGAAAACATGCAAATGACCAATAGGTACATGAAAAAGTGCTCAACATCACTATTAGGGAAATGCAAACCAAAACCACAATGAGATATCCCCTCACATCCATTAGGATGGCTATATTAAAAAAAAAAAAAAGGAAAAAACAAGTATTGGTGAGGTTGTGGAGAAATTGGAACCCTTGTATACTGTTGGTAAGAATGTAAAACAGTAGAGCATCTGTGGGAAACAGTGTGGCAGTTCCTCAAAAAATTAAAAACAGGATTACCATGTGAGTCCAGTAATCCTAATTCTGGATACATACCCTGAGTAGCCAGAAGCAGAGACTTGAAGAATATTTGGACAACTTTGTTCATTATTAGCAATATGCAAAAGGGGAAAGCAACCCAAGTGTCCATTGACAGATGAATGGATGAACACAAGTGGTATATAAACACTGCGGAAAATTATTCACCCTTAAAAAAGGAAGGGAAGGGCGCCTGGGTGGCTTGAAGCCTCTGCCTTTGGGTCAGGTCATGGTCCCAGGGTCCTGGGATCGAGCCCCGCATCGGGCTCTCTGCTCCGCGGAGATCCTGCTTCCTCCTCTCTCTCTCTGCCTGCCTCTCTGCCTACTTGTGAACCCTGTCAAATAAATAAATAAAATCTTTAAAAAAAAAAAAAAAGGAAGGGACTTCGACCCAGGCTACAACATGGATGAACCTTAAGGACATTATGCTAAGTGAAACAAGCCTGTCAACAAAAAGACAAAGACTGTATGATTCCATTTGTATGAGGTTCCTAGCATGATCAAACTCACAAAATAGTGTAGATTGGTGGTTGCCCAGGAGAGTGGGGAGTTGTTTAATGAGTACAGAGTTTTCATTTTGTAAGATGAAGAGTCTTGGAGATGTGTGTTGGTGATGATTGTCCAACTATGTCAATATATTTAATGCCACTGAGCTGTACACCTGAAAATGGCTGAGATGGCAAATTTTATATTATGTATATTTTACTGCAATTAAAAAATTTTAACGGTCCATGTTAGCTCTCCTTCAATGTAGAGCCTACGTTGTTTCTCAAAAATGTGCCCCACAGACCATTAGTTTCTTAGAAGTTCAGATTCCTGGGGCTTGCCCTCAACCGATGGGATAGCACTCTAGGAAGAAGAGCCCAGGAATCTGCCTTTTGACAGGTTCAGATGATTCCTAAGTCCACCAGTTTGAGAACCAGTGTCTTAACAGCCAAGTGGTCCTCTGCATGGGAAAAGTGAAAGCCAGGACTTTGAAAATCAAACTATAGGGGGCACCCGGCTGGCTCAGTGAGTGGAGCACGAGACTGGATCTCTGGGTTGTGAGTTCAAGCCCCACGTTGGATATAGAGATTACTTAAAAATTAAAAAAAAAATTAAAAAATGGGGGTGCCTGGGTGGCTCAGTCAGTTGAGCACCCAACTCCTGGTTTTGGCTCAGGTCATGGTCTTGGGGTCCTGGGATCGAGCCCCGAGTTGGGTTTCACACTCAGCACAGAGTCTGCTTGACCCTTTCCCTTCCGCTCTGCTCCTCCCACAGCTCACATCGCTCTCATGTCGCTCTCTCTTTCTCTTTAAAATAAATACATAAAATCTTAAACAAAACAAAAAACAAACCGCAAAGACATCTTGTTTTTGCAGCATAGGCATGGTCCATCAGGAGCCTGCCCGCTGTCTTCACCCTCACCTAGAGGTTCAGGACGCTGCCTCACAGCTGGGCCTCGTGCACAGCTGACCTGGGTCAGGCCTGGTTCTGACATGAGGCCAGCCTCTCTAACCTGATAAAGTTGGGGGATCATAACTGTCCCACTAGGTTGGCATGAGGATGAAATGAGAAATAAACACAAATTGTGCATTTAAGTAGTAAGCAAATATTATTATTATTGCTATCCTTGTTATTATTATAATTGTAGAACACTGAAAATAAATCATTTTGGCAACAACACACTGTCAGATCAGTCTCTTGAATGCAACAGGAGACCTTCCTCTGTAGGGTATAAAATAGACTACAGGGATAGAGCTGGTGAGCAGCCCAGCCTGCTAGAGTTCAGGAAATAATCCTCACAGTCTTCCAATCCCTGGCCTGATTATAGAGAGCAGCCCTGTGTGGCTGGATAATCCGTTCCTAGCTGATAATTTAATATATATTATTAATTGTAAATTCCTTTTTTGAATAATTGTTATTCCAGCACAGGCACACAGAAAAGGAGATTAAAGGGAACAAACGGGGGCACCCAGCTAGCTCAGTCAGTGGAGCATGTGGCTCTCGGTCTCAGGGTTGGGAGTTTGAGCTTCACGTTGGGAATAGAGATTACTTAGAAATAAAATCTTAGGGATGCCTGGGTGGCTCGGTCGGTTAAGTGTCTGCCTTCGGCTCAGTCATGATCCCAGGGTCGCACATTGGGCTCCTTGCTCAGTGGGGAGCCTGCTTCTCCCTCTGCTCCGTCCCCTGTTGTGCTCTCTCTCTGGCAAATAAATAAAATAAAATCTTTAAAATAAGTAAATAAATAAATAAATAAATAATAAAACCTTAAAAGTAAATAAATTAAATAAAAGAAGCAAAAAGTACCCGGCACACTTACATCGGGTCTGTTTGTCTAAAACATTATTTGTAACATCTTACAGTGCTGGGGCAGCGTGTATCCTCCCTTATTTTCCAGATGGGAAACCCAGAATGGACGGTTTTACCATCTTCTTCTCCCCATAGGGTGATTAACCACCTTGTGTCGAGTAGAGGTCAGACTAGAGAACTATGAGGCTCAGGATGCCCGGGTAGTTCAGTTGGTTAAGCGTCTGCCTTTGGCTCAAGTCATGATCCTTGGGATCCTGGGACCGAGTCCCGCATCGGGCTCTTGCTCTCTCTGTCAAATAAATAAACAAAATCTTAAAAAAGAAAAGAAAACTATGACGCTTTAAGTAATCATAAAATCCCCCTGCCCATGTGACAAATGTAGGGGCCTGGATTTCCATGTCTTGTTTGGATGGCCTCGTATGACGAACCTGTTGAATAAAACCATTAATATTACTTAGTGAAAAGTGTTCCTGTATCATCCATGAGACCAAAACCTAATTACTGGAAGTAGTTACCCCCCCAAATAATAGGAAACCTGTTTTGGATTTTATATAAGACAGTGTAGACTTCAAGTCAGATTAGAATATCCCTACGGGGTAACTGCTAATAAAGCAAGATATGTTCAATAATTAAAGTCCTACATTGTCTGAGTTTGGTCCAATGTCTCTCTATATTCTAATTTTTCCAATATAAACAAAATTCTAGACCACAGGCTATTTTAAAAGCTCCAGTATTATGTGTCCAATGTTCTTAAAATTACTTATCACAGAAGCAGCATAATATACTCTTTTTTTAAAGATTTTATTTATTTATTTATTTGACAGAGAGAGATACAGCAAGAGAGGGAACACAAGCAGGGGGAGCTGCAGAGAGAAAGGGAGAAGCAGGCTTCCCGCTGAGCAGGGAGCCAGATAGGGGGCTCGATCCCCGGACCCTGGGATCACGACCTGAGCTGAAGGCCGACGCTTAACGACTGAGCCACCCAGGCGCCCCAGCATAATATATTCTTATTTTACTGTGCTGAACACCAGTTCTTCACTGTACTCACTTGTCCTTACAGTCTTCAGGTTCCCCCCAGGCCCGACCGCTCACACGCAGTCCGGGATCGGACTCAGCCTCGCGCAGCCCTCCTGCAGGAGCGCAAGCGAGCCCATACGGAGTTCTGCTGGCCGACATCCCGACATTCCGCCGGCTCTCATGTTGATCAACAGTTAATACTGCTATTAATCCTAACCACGACTTGGGGTTATGGTTAGGACTGGAGATGTGTTAGGGCTCCCAGGACAGAGAAGACACGGACCTATGTCCAAAGGGACCTGCCCATTGTCAGCAAGCCTGTTTCCACAGCAGGCATTTGTGTGGCCATGGCGACAGGGTGTCTCCGGTCCCCCGAGTGCTTTAACCCTCCTGGAGAGCATCGCAAGTACCAGAAGCAGCTGGGAGAGGCTCTGAGGACCAGAGGGGGAAAGGGGACACCATTGGCAGATGTGGCATTGGCTTTATAAACTCAAGGCCATGGAGGGACTGTGGACGGCAGCAGCAGGTGCGACAGAGTGAGGACGATGACCAGTAACAAGGCAGAATAGGTTGACATCTTTGTGGAAGGTGGCGGAAAACAACCTGGGCCAGAGGGCTCCCCCACCCCTACAAACTTGACCACGGTTAATTGACCAAGCACACAGACGGGGTTTTCATGTTACCTTTGTTATTGCTGTTAGGGGCCCTACCTCCTTTAGTATCCTCCTGGCAACCTCTACCTTAATATCTCTAATTTTTCTATTACTTACAGGACACAGCGCTGCTGGGGGGGAGGGGCTGTCTAATCAGAGCACCCGATACCTGCAACATTGGGTCTATTCAAAATCTTAACTATTTTTTTAAAAGATTTTATTTCTTTATTTGACAGAGAGACAGAGAGGGAACACAAGCAGGGGGAGTGGGAGAGGGAAGCGAACTTCCCGCTGAGGGGGGCCGAGGCGGAGTTCGATTCCAGGACCCCGGGACCATGACCCGACTGGAAGGCATTTGCCCAACACCTGAGCCACCCAGGCGCCTCTGAACTATTTTTCAGTGCTAGAAATTTTTCTTCCAAGCATAGGTAGGATGCCCTTAACCACGTTTACTTCGAATTCATGCTCTTTATTTTGCCACCTTAGGGAGCCCCTCTACTTGATACAAGTAAACAGCTCTGCGCTAAAGCCTAGTCCCTCCCCTCCTTCCTCTTCCGCCAGATTAACAGCACGGCTTTACCCTCTTAAAAAAGATTTTAAGGGGCGCCTGGGTGGCTCAGTAGGTTAAAGCCTCTGCCTTGGGCTCAGGTCATGATCTCATGGTCCTTGGATCGAGCCCCGCATCGGGCTCTCTGCTCAGCAGGGAGCCTGCTCCCCCCCAACCCTCTGCCTCTCTGCCTACTTGTGATCTCTGTTTGTCAAAAAAATAAATAAAATCTTTAAAAAATAAATAAATAAAAATTTAAAAATTTTTTAAAAAGATTTTAAGAATTTCTAGTCCCTGTTACTTTTATAACAGTGTTGTTGTTTTTTTTTTTTTCAGCTTTAGATAATGATAGCTATGTTTTGGTTTTAGATAATACTCGAAATTTAAAAGTATTATTATATTTAATATTTATTTATTTATAATTTAAAAAAAAAGATTTTATGTATTTAGTTGAGACAGAATGGGAGAACACAAGTAGGGTGTGGGAGGGGGGAGGAGCAGAGGGAGAAGGACAAGCAGTCTCCCTGCTGTGCAGAGAGCCGGATGTGGGGCTTGATCCCAGCACCCTGGGATCATGACCTGAGCCAAAGGCAGAGGCTTAACCCACTGAGCCACCCAGGTGCCCCATATATTTAATATTTTAATTGTAATAACCTGATGACCACTTTTACTACATTATTCACACATTTGAACAAATTATATCAATATTCACTTTACCTTAAAATAGTTATTCTCAAGGTGCCTGGGTGGCTCAGTTGGTTGGGCATCTGACTCTTGATTTTGGCTTGGGTCTGGTTTTGGGCGGTGTCAGGCTCTGCACTCAGCAGGGAGTCTGCTTGCCTCCCCTTTAGTTATTCTCCATGCCCTTATCATGAGTCTTGTCCCTGGTCTTACATTTAGTAATGCAGGACAGATGATCACTATTTCAAACCTGCATTGCTCAATAACCCAAGTATTTAGGCTAATGAAAAGTGTTAGATTTTCTTATATTTCAGTAACCTTTATTCCTACTGCCCTTTCAATGACGTGGTCAATTCTGAAATTTTGAAAAAATGACTATGTACTTCCTTAAATATTAATCAATTATTTTAAATATTTACCCTCATTTATAATCACTATAATTAATTACTCTTAATATTATCAAACTGTTTGGGACACCTGGGTGGCTCAGGGAGTTAAGTTTCTGCCTTTGGCTCGGGTCATGATCCCAGGGTCCTGGGAACGAGCCCTGCATCGGGCTCCGTGCTCAGTGGGGAGCCTTCTTCTCCCTCTCCCTCTGTTGCTCCCCCTGCTTGTGCTCTCTCTCTCTGATAAATAAACAAAATCTTTGAAACAAAACAAAACAAAAAATAATATTATCAATCCTTTTATGGAGTAAGAAAGCATAGAAGTCATGTCATGTTATTAATTGGATTGGTTAATACTATGTTCAAACAGATGCAAATATATCATCTCCTCCAAGTAGTTCCCTGTAACTGTGTTGAAAAAGTCAGCTTTGGGGCACCTGGGTGGCTTAGTAGGTTAAGCCTCTGCCTTCGGCTCAGGTCATGATCCCAGGATCCTGGGATCGAGCCCTGCATCGGGCTCTCTGCTCAGCAGAGTCAAATAAATAAATAAAATCTTAAAAAAAAAAAAAAGTCATCTTTGAATTGCGGTTTGAAAAATTTATAATTAATTCTACTTCATAAGGGTTTGTTTTGTTTTTGTTTTTGTTTAGAGGAGAAGGAGACAGAAGGATTTAGAGAATCTCAAGCAGGCTCCATGTCCTATGCAGAGTCCAATGTGGGGCTCGATCTCACAACCTGGAGGTCATGACCTGAGCCAAAAATCAAGAGTCAGACCCTTAACAAACTGAGCCATCCAGGCACCCTACGTCATAAACTTTTTTTTTTTTTTTAAGATTTTATTTATTTGACAGACAGAGATCACAAGTAGGCAGAGAAGCAGGCAGAGCAAGAGGGGGGAAGCAGGCTCCCTGCTGAGCAGAGAGCCCAATGCGGGGCTCGATCCCAGCACCCTGAGATCATGACCTGAGCTGAAGGCAGAGGCTTTAACCCACTGAGCCACCCAGGTGCCCCCATCATAAGCTTTTAGCTAGTTTTTATAATCAACTGTATGTGGCTACCCATTTTAGGAACATGAAGTACCTAAGAAATCACCCTGGTGTGGTCTCTGGTCATGACTGCCTTCTACTCTAGAATTCTTCCACCACTAACAGCCTTACCTCATTCCAGGAAAAGAGCAGGAACAGGATTTGTTTACGCTATCTGAATCTAATACCCCTTAGAGAAAATAAACAAAAGGAAACAAGTCAAAACAAAATGCTTAAAACCTCTGTTTAGGAGCCCAGACATCACTACTTACAGCAATCCATGAAAAAATTATATTTTAAAAATAGGTCCTCTTTCAACTTTTGATTTATTAAAAGTAATAATAATGCCAACTGGAATTAATCCAATCTACTGAAAAAGATGTATACAGGTGCCTGGGTGGCTCAGTCGGTTACGCATCTGACTCTTGATTTTGGCTCAGGTCATGATCTCAGAGTCATGAGATCAAGCCCCACATCAGGCTCTCTGTGCTTAGTATGGAGTCTGCTTGGGATTCTCTCCCTCTTCCTCTTCCCCTCCTCCTACTCACTCTCTCTCTCTCTCCCACATAAATAAATAAAATCTATTAAAAAAAAAAATGCAGGGATGGCAAATAAGCATATGAAAAGATGCTCCTCATCATATGTCATTAAGGAGTTACAAATTAAAACAACAGGATACCACTAAACACTGATTAGAATGGCCCCAACCCAAAACCCTGGCAATACCAAATGCTGACAAAGATGTAGGGCAACAGGAAATCTCTCCTTCTTTGCTGGTGAGAGTGCAAAGGTACAGCCATTTTAGAAGACATTCTGGCCATTTATTAGAAAACTAAACATACTCTAACCATATGACCCAATGATCCAGCTCCTTGGTATTCACCCAAATGAGCTGAAAACTTAATGTCCACACAAAAATCCACATCCGGATTTTTATATCAGCTTTATTTATAAAAGGCCAAACTTGGAAGCAACCAAGATATCCTCCAATAGGTAAAGGGACAAATAACCTGTGGTACATCTAATCAATGGAAAGTTATTCAACTGTTAGTTTGCAACCATCCTGGGAGTTCCCAGCTGTACTCTGAGACTGGTCCCTGTAGTCAAAAGGCAGGGAGAGGATGAAAGAAGAAGCAGGCCACTCCAAGTTGGTAGGCGGCGGTTTTAATAGGAGAGGGAGCTTACATACAAGACCAACCTTGGATGGCAGCAAGACAGATGGACCCCCCACAGTGCCCCCCACCACATCTTGAACTTTTACATCTTCATATAACTGGGTTCAGTCATGTACACTGTGGTGGTGTCTTCAAGACCACATGACTATCTCAACACTTTGTCGTTGAAGCAGCTTCTGAGAGCAAGAATGGAAGGAGGAACCCACAATTCAAAGATGAGGAAGGGGTCGAGGAACCTCTGACCCCCGACCTCCAGCTCACAGATCAATTGGCAGTCATGTCTTTTTGATGACCTTGCCCAACATCAGCACTAGAAAGATAGGAGCTATCAAGCTGTGATTAGACATGGAGAAACTTAAAATGTATATTAAGCAGTGAAAAGAAGGCAATCTGAAAATGCTATATGCTGTATGATTCTAACTACATAACATTCTAGAAAAGGCAGAACTATGGAGAGAGTGAAAAGATCAGTGGTTGCCAGCAGTTAGGGGGCAGGGAGGGACGAAGAGTTGGAGCACAGAGGATTTTTGAGAGTAGGGAAACTCTTCTGTGTATTGTAATGGTGGGTACATCTGTACAACATCAAGAGTGAATCCTAATGAAAACAATGGAATTTGGGCCCCTCTCTCTCTTCCTCTCTCTCTCTCTGCCCCTCCCCATTTCTCATTTTTTCTTTCTCAAATAACTAAATAAAATCTTTTCAAAAAGATTGGAGGGCGCCTGGGTGTCTCAGTTGGTTAAGCATCTGCTTGAGGCTCAGGTCATGATCCCACGATCCTGGGATCGAGCCCTGCGTTGGGGCTCCCTGCTCAGTGGAGAGTCTGCTTCTCTCTTTCTCTCTCTGCCCCTCCCCACTGCTCATTCCTTCTTTCTCAAATAAAATCTTAAAAAAAAAAAAAAGGACAACAATGGACTTCGGGCAATGGTAATGTGTCAATGGACCTTCATCAGTTGTAAGGAATAAACCACTCCTGTAGGGGGATGTTGTGGGAGGGAGGCTGCATGGGGGGAGGGGTTTGGAGTATATGGGACTTCTCTATACCTTCCTTTCAATTTTGTTATGAACCTAAAACTGCTCTAAAAATAAAGTCTATTTTTTTAAAGATTTTATTTATTTATTTGACAGACAGATCACAAGTAGGCAGAGAGGCAGGCAGAGAGAGAGAGGAGGAAGCGGGCTCCCTGCTGAGCAGAGAACCCGATGCGGGGCTCGATCCCAGAACCCCCGCATCATGCATGACCTGAGCTGAAGGCAGAGGCTTTAACCCACTGAGCCACACAGGCGCCCCTAAAAGTCTATTTTTAAAACATTTTTTAGAAAATGTTACTTTTTTCACTTTTTGCTTACTGAAGTAATAATAATACCTACTGGAATTAAGCCAATGTACTTAGAAAGCCTTTACATCTAAACACATGTTTTGTTAAAGCAATTTTTTTTAAAGATTTTATTTATTTGACAGAGATCACAAGTAGGCAAAGAGGCAGAGAGGCAGGTGGGGGCTGGGGCGGGAAGCATGCTCCCCTCTGAGCAGAGAGCCCGATGCGGGGTTCAATCCTAGGACCCTGAGATCATGACCTGAGCTGAAGGCAGAGGCTTAACCCACTGAGCCACCCAGGCGCCCCTTGTTAAAAGCAATTTTATTCACACACCTGACCTCTATTAATCACAGCTTTAATGATTAACGAGACATTTGCAAGGCTGGAGGCCTAGTCACATCCTTCCTCTTCACTGTGTCATCTTTAGGACCACACTTTATTTTTTTTTAAGATTTTATTTATTTATTTGTTGGAGAGAGAGTACGAGCAGGGGGAGTGGCAGTCAGAGGGAGATGGAGAAGCAGACTTGCCGCTGGGCAAGGAGCTGGATGCAGGACTCGATCCCACGACCTGGAGATCATGGCCTGAGCCAAAGGCAGATGCCCAACCAACTGAGCCACCCAGCTGCCCCCCTTCAAAGCAATTTCTAAGTTGAGATAAACATAGCTGGTATCCTGTTCTTTTTTCAAGATCATGTAACTTAAAATTCCCTTAATTCCTCTTAAATGAAACATTATGACAATGAGGGGCACTCAACATCATTCGGGTCACATGGTATCTTTTCCTTTTTTTTTTTTTTTTAAGATTTTATTTATTTATTTGACAGAGACCACAAGTAGGCAGAGAGGCAGGCAGAGAGAGAGGGAGGAGGAAGCAGGCTCCCCGCTGAGCAGAGAGCCCGATTCGGGGCTCGATCCCAGGACCCTGGGATCATGACCTTAGCCGAAGGCAGAGGTTAAAACCCACTGAGCCACCCAGGTGCCCCTACATGGTATCTTTTCAAATGAAGGAGATGCCGTGATCCAGACATGGTTATAAAAACCTAAATAGAGTCTAAGAACTTGCAGCATATAATCTATAAATGCTATTTATTTAATGTTTGTGAGACATAAAATAAATCTTCATTTCATGAAAATTAATACACAATGAAGATATGTACATGGGCACAAATGCACATGAGTTAGTTAAATATAAACTAGAAATAGTTTGGGGTCATCCCAAGACTCTGACATCATGACCTTAGCCAAAGGCAGATCCCTTACCATCTGAGCCTCCCAGGCACCCCTCCAAAGACTGATTTTTAAGTACAAATAATGTTGTGGGGTGTCTAGGTGGTTGAGTTGCTTAAGTGTCTGCCTTCTGCTCAGGTCATGATCCCAGGGTTCTGGGATTGAGCCCCGAGTCCAGTGGTTCTCCCCCCTTAGCAGGGAGTCTGTTTCTCCCTCTCCCTACCCCCATGCTCACTCTCACTCTCTCTCAAGTAAATACATAAAATATATATTTTTTTAAGATTATTTATTTATTTATTGGGGGGGGGGAAGAGTAGGGGAGGGACAGATAGAAGCAGGTATCCCGCTGATCAAGGAGCCCATGGTGGGGCTTGATCCCAGAACCTCAGGATCCGGACTGAGCCACAGACACTTAACCTACTGAGCCACCCAGGTGCCACAATAAATAAAATATTTTTTCTAAAAAGTACAAATATTGTTGAAATTACTAATGTATCTTATAGTATATATATCTATATAGTATCTCCTTGGTTTGACATTTATGTAAATCACCTGATTTTATGCTTCACTACAGACACAGCATGCAAAAACCTCCTGAGTTAATTTGGCTTCTACTAAAGCTGGACAATCGAAATGCCCTGATGGGCTTCTATAGGCTTGTAAACATAGAGGTCAGGTCTGACTTCGTTGTTAGTTGTGTATTGTTAGAATTGCATGAGCAAACCCCAGCACACCAATGAGAAACACGTCTAGCTCACTGGAAACTTAAAGGCCAAGAACACCATTAGATGGCTCACTGCATCGCATTTGACCATGTCCCCAAGGATTCAGAAGTGATTTTTTTTTTTTTAAAGATTTTATTTATTTATTTGACAGACAGAGATCACAAGTAGGCAGAGAGGCAGGCAGAGAGAGAGGAGGAAGCAGGCTCCCTGCCGAGCCCGATGCGGGGCTCGATCCCAGGACCCTGGGATCATGACCTGAGTTGAAGGCAGAGGCTTTAACCCACTGAGCCACCCAGGCGCCCCAGAAGTGATTTTTTTTTTTAATCAAACAATAAATGAGGGTTTGAGAGGCACCTAGTTGGCACAGTCAGTTAGGTGTCCGACTCTTGATTTCCAGTTGGGTTATGATCTTGGGGTCATGGGATCGAGCCCCATGTTAGGCTCCTCGCTTAGCGCAGTCTGCTTGAGGTTTCTGTCTCCATCTCCCTCTGCCCCTCCCGCTTGTGTGCTCTCTCTCTCTCTCAAAAATAAATAAATAAATCTTAAAAAAAAGAATAAATGAAGGTTTGATGCAGCTGTCCTTAGAGTGGTAAATTCTATCCTAGCAACTGAGTTCATATCCTTGAACTAAACCAATACTTCCTTGTGTAAAGCATGTCTAAGGTTTTAAAAGTGAAGTGAAAATTCAACTGACGTGGATAGTTCCCACTAAAATATAAATGAAGATACTTTGTTTTTCCCCCTTTTTTTTAAGGAAAGGACGGGGTTGGGGGGTGGATTTCAAACACACAGTAAAGTTGAAAGCATTGTGCAGTGAAAATCCATAAACCTTCCACCCAAATTAAACAACTGCTAATATTTCAGCTGCCATATTGTGTGCCCTCTCTCTCTCAATCTCTCTCTGTCTCTGTCTAGATAGGTAGATCAATGGATAGATCAACAGATAGGTCAGAAGATTTGATAGACAGATGTTATGTTTATATTTCGTTATGTGAAATTTGAAAGTGAGTTAGTTATAGGCATTATGGCAGGGATGAGACGTCATCCCTAAGTATTCCAGCGTGAGTCCTCTAAGAATAAAAACAGTTTCCTACATAACTACCAGTACCAGTACTGTTATCACACCTGAACAATTAGTAATCATTCCAGAACGACATCTCTATACAATCCTTATTCATATTTCTTAAATTGTCCCAAGAATGTTTTTATAGCTTTTGTTGCCTTGTACTTACTTCTCCTGTATACTTCGGTCTCTTTCAATCCAGCGGTTCTCCTACCCCACTTTTTTCCCTCAGTGACCTTGGCCTTTTGATGAGCCCAGTACAATTGTCTTGTGGAATGTTCCATAGTCTGGATTTGCCTAGGGTTGTCTAATTGGCTTCTTGACAGTTTTTCCCCTCCCTGGACTTCCTGTGAACTGGAAGTAAGATTTACAACCTGGATTATACTCAGGTTGAGTATTCTAGGCAATATTTTGTGGGTGCTTTTGTGTGCTTTTTGCATTAAATTAGGAGGCACATACCCAGACTGTCTGTCACACAATTTGGGAGGGTGATATTGATCACTTGATTAAAGTCGTGATCACCAGGGGTGCCTGGCCTGCTCAGTCTGTGGAGCATGTGACTCTTGATCTCGGGGCTATAAGTTCAAGCCACGTTGGGTGCAGAGATTACCTAAAATAAAATATTTTTGAAAAACAATAAGGTGGTGCCCACCGGATCTCTCCGTTGTAAAAGTACATTTCTCTTTATGATTCATAATTATTCTGTGACGAGGACTTTGCTGCCATGAAAATATTCTGTTCACTAATAATCTTTCACCTAATGGTTTTAGCATCTATTGATGATCATGATCATTGACTGAATAAATGATTACATTTGGGGTGCAAATTGGTAACTTTAAGAAAATGACTTTAATATTAGAGAATACACAAGCCAAGACCCTCATTAGAATTAAATGTTTTGGGGCACCTGGGAGGCTCAGTTAAGCATCTGCCTTCAGCTCAGGTCATGATCCCAGAGTCCTGGGATCTGAGTCCCACATCGGGTTCCTTGTTCAGTGGGGAGCCTGCTTCTCCCTCTCCTATTCTCTCCCTCCCTTCCTCCCACCCCCCGTCAAAAAAAAAATTACTTTACCATGCTTTATCTTAAACTAACAAAAACAATGCATTTTTTGTTGAAGAACTGCTAGTAATGGCTTAAAACTCATTAAGGTTCTTATGTCTCTCTGAGAGTTTGTTCTGTAACTGATAATCTTCTACTCCTGAGCTTCCTTACCCCCACATCAGCGAAGCTTTCATTCAGCAGCAGAATAAGCACAAGTACAATCATAAATCATCTGATGTTGTGCTTTGCTACAGACACAGCATGCAAAGTTTAGCATTATAATTAAACTAATACTCAAGTGGGACAATGGAAACTACGCCCAGATGGGCTTCCTGGGCTTTCTCAGGAAAAAGGTGCAGCATTTGGGTTTAGAATAAATCAGCTATGTTCTCTAGAGCACAGTACTTAAGGAAGTCTCCAAGGAGGATCTAATAATTAAGGAAAACTCTATAGGAGGACCTGGATCGCTCAGTTGGTTAAGCATCTACCTTCAGCTGATCCCAGGGTCCTGGGATAGAGCCCTTTGTCGGGGTGGGGGGTGTCCCTATTTCATGGGGGACTGCTTCTCCCTCTCCTTCTGCCCCTCCCCCTGCTTATGCTCACTCTCTCTGTCAAATAAATAAATAAAATTTTAAAAAATGAAAAAGAAAAACTCCATAAAGCGCTCATACATCACTTCACTCTCTCCTCAAGGAAAATATGTACAAATCCAATTTTCTTATTTCTTATTGTCTAGTTGTTTGTTAAAGAGTACTGGTTGATTATCAGAATTAAGCCACTTAATTGATGTCTGCTGTTATGTTCACTAGGAATTTTTGGCAATACAAATATAAATCATGTATCCCATTTGGATTTGTAGAGGAGATGAGTCAGAGCACAGTAAGGAGACTGAAAGGTACACTTGAATGAACCCAGCTGTAACTTATTCATTTGGGGGACTCCCAATTACTCCAGACTCACCCTCGTCCTTTCCTAAGTTGCATTACAGTGTGCTTAACATTTCCTCAAACATTCAAGTTCACTCGTAGAAATGAAAAAAAAAAAGATCGAGGATTTTAAGAAACTGCTGTAAGAACATGGCAAAGGAATTGTGAAGGTTAACAAAAGCTAAACTTGCAACTTTGGCATAAAAAATTAACCAGAATCATACACCTCAAATCTTACTGGCTTGAAATCCCGTAACTAAGTGAACAACTCATGAACAATTAATACTGTGAAGTCATCTATGTCGCAATACAGTGAGAGGGGTTATTAGTAAGGGTGAAGGCCAGCTCCGCCTCGAGATAGTCAACTGTCTAAAATGGGATTCAGGTTAAACTTTACATGCACTTTCAGCAATAATGACCTCAAGTCTAATTTAACAGAAAAAGAAGGTACAGGGCTTTCAAAATAGGAAATATTCTTTTTTAATAAATAAAACTGCCAAAAATTCCTAGTAGACATAACAGCATGCTTTAATTAGTCGCTTAATTCTGATAATCAACCAGTACTCCTTAACAGAAGATTGGATACATTTGTAGAAGAAATAATGCTTATGTAAGTTAGAAATAAGAAAATCGGAATTGTGGGGTGCCTGGGTATCTCAGTGGGTTAAGCTTCTGCCTTTGGCTCAGGTCATGATCTTAGGGTCCTGCGATCAAGCCCCGAGTCGGGCTCTCTGCTCAGCGGGGAGCCTACTTCCCCCCTCTCTCTGCCTGCCTCTCTGCCTACTTGTAATCTCTGTCAAATAAATAAATAAAATCTTAAAAAAAGAAAAAGAAAAAAAAAAGAAAGAAAATCGGATTTGTAAGCACATCTTTATTAAAGAAAAGTAGGTCAGAAGGCTAAAGGTGAGCTGGGGATCAGGCGGTCTCCCATAGGTAGCGGGGAGCCAATGAATGTTCTGGGGGAAGGTGACAGTCTGAAGAAGGCTTTATTGGGAGATGAGTGAGAACAACTGTCTGGGCAATGATAACAAATTTGGGGCATCCTGGATGTGCTAGGCTCTGTGCAGGCCTGGTGGATATTCTTTCTCTGAACCTCACAGCCATTCTGCTAAGTGAATATTGTCCCCATTTCACAAACGAGGAACAGCCACAGAGAGCGTGCACTTCACCCAAGGCAACAGTGCTGGCAAATTGGGAACCTAAGATTCAAAACAAGTGTGTTGACCCTGAAGCTGGTGTTCTTCCCTTTATCCCAGGCAATGGGCATGAGGAAAGCCTGCCTTCTGTGCTTAGGAGCTGAGCTGAGGACCAAGGGCCGTAGGACTTCTGCTGTCTTTCCAGGGACAGGGGTGCACTAGAGAACTCTCTTCCCCCTGCCCAGCCTTTGCCACTTTAAGGAGCCATGTGAACTTGGACAGTCCCCTCACCTTCACTTTGAACCTCAAAAGGCTTGGCAAAGGAATCAAGAAATAGGACACAGGATATACGTAGCCTATGAAAGATGGGAATTTCAGTGGTGAGGTATTTGGCTCTGATTCTCAAATGTGTCACTTAAAAAATTTTCTACTCTCACTTCCTTCTTACCTAGCCACCCTTCATTGTCACTAGAAGCAGGAAGGGGACAGATACAGGCAAGGGGGAAAACCGTGAAGGGGGAGAATTTTGTGGGGGTTAAGAATACAGGTTAAATGTAAGTTAGAAATAAGAAAATGTAAATGTAGTCTCTGGACTCAGACTAGAGCTGGATTCAGAATATACAAAGAACATTGCTTTTGAGGTTAAAGTCTGGGGTTAGACACCATTTTTTTTTTAAAGATTTTATTTATTTATTTGTGAGAGAGAGAGAGAGAGAGAGCATGAGAGGGGAGAAGGTCAGAGGGAGAAGCAGACTTCCCATGGAGCAGGGGGCCCAATGCGGGACTCGATCCCTGAGCTCCCGGATCATGACCTGAGCCAAAGGCAGTGGCCTAACCAGCTGAGCCACCCAGGTGCCCCTAGACACCAATTTTTTTTTTTAAGATTTTTATTTATTTATTTGGCAGACAGAGATCACAAGTGGGCAGAGAGGCAGACACAGAGAGAGATCGGGAAGCAGGCTCCCCGGCAAGCAGAGAGCCCGATGTGGGGCTCCATCCCAGGACCCTGGGATCACGACCTGAGCTGAAGGCAGAGGCTTTAACCCACTGAGCCACCCAGGCGCCCCCTAGACACCAGTTTTAAGTGCAGTTGCCAAATCATGTACTGCTGTTTCTCAAACTCAAATGTGCATACGAATCACCTGGGGATCTCATTAGACTAAAGATTCTGATTTATTAGGTCTGGGGAAGGGCCTAAGGTTCTCACACTTGGTGTCCATGTCTCCTCGAGTTGGAAGAAGCCAAGCTTCTCTAAAGGACAGACCTCCATGAATGGCTTCAGAAGGTCTTTTGGGGAGCAAGCGTGGAAAACCCAAATAAAAGACATTTGTACGAATGATATACTTTAATGTTAATTGCTTAATTCAACACATATTTACTGAACACCTACCAAATAAATGCCTGGCACATATGGTGGAGGAAAAAGAGACCTGTTCTGGTGAATGACCCTCACTGTCAGAGGGCGGACCCAAAGAACCAAAATGTTCAGCAACCAAGCAACCAAGTAAAGTCAGCACAGGAAGGAGATGAGCCAGGGATGATGGCGCAGCAGGAATCTCTGGAATTCCTCTCACTTCATGACCTCAGGCAATACAGAATAGCAGCTGGGCTCTGCACCCCTTCCAGGACTCAGACACCGGAGTGAAGGCACGCCCTATCCCCACCCTCCCCACCCCCAAACCAGACTTTCAGCCGGCTCCCGGCCAGCCGGCCAGCCTTGTGGAACCCTTTGGTGCCAGGAGGGACCTGCTGCCCTCCCCACCTGACTCCCCATAGTGAATGGCCTGCACCCGGGCTTCTCGAGAACCCATTTCCCCCACCCCTCAGGAGATCTCCCCCACCGCCCAGGGGTTCCCCTTTTCCCCCATGAAGTCCTGTTCAACTCTGAGAAATCAGTGGCATTCTCCAAACCCTTCCTGCTAGCAGGGGGA
This sequence comes from Mellivora capensis, assembly GCA_004024625.1. Classification (NCBI taxonomy): domain Eukaryota; kingdom Metazoa; phylum Chordata; class Mammalia; order Carnivora; family Mustelidae; genus Mellivora; species Mellivora capensis. The sequence goes on from PISX010004217.1 coordinate 24,826, forward strand.
GACCTTTGGCCATGGAGTGAGGGGGGGAAGGCTCTGCTGTGCAGGGGAGCCCACAAGGGACAGCCGTGGTGGGGAGAGCCAGGGGTCTGGCACCACGGACATCTGGGTTTGAAGCCTGACTCTGCTGCTTCAGGGAAGCAGAACACTTGGACTTTGGGCAAGTGTTCCTATCACAAACTAATTAGTCATACCAGATTATTAATAATTATGAGTTAATAACAGCGTGTTGGTAATATAATACTGACCTCACTGTGTTCGGTGAGGACAAAAGGAGATGTTTCTGTAAACTATCTAGAATAAAAGCTGGAACAGAGAAGTTTGCTCCTCTTCCACCTCTGCACTGAGGACAAAGACCAAAGTCCTCAATGTGGCTCTGAGAGCCTCTCTGGGCTGGCCCCCCACTCCTTCCCTAGCATCATCGCTGGCTCCCCATTTCCCCCGTCCCTAGTCACATGAACTGGTGTGGCCTACTAAACCCTTTGCTTTACCATGGGCCTCCCTTTTCCAGGGACGCCGCTCCCCCACCCCAGCCCAGGTGGCAAAGTCATACTCCCCTCGTTCTACTCAGCAGCAATGCCTTGTTCCCCAAGACTGTTCCGGAGTTCGCGTCTCCTCTGTGAGAGCGACAGCTCCCTTCTCCGAGCCGAGCTGCACCAGGGGCTTCCTTCCATCCTGTCCCACGACATTTTGGTCCAGCCACCAGGCAGGCTACAGCCCATGGGCCAAATCCAACCCCCCACCTGCTTTTGTAAATAAGGGTTTATGAGCCAACTGGTATTTTTGGCACACCTAACTCGGGTCCTTACCTATTGTCTGCGGCTGCTTTCGTGCTGAAATGACGACACCGTGTAGTTAGGACAGAGACTGCATGGCCTGTAAAGCCTAAAATTTTCATCGTCCAGCCCTTTACAGAAAAATTCCGCCGACTTCTCTAGTGTCTAGTGCGACTACCCAGGTTTGGTTAGTATCATCAAGGGATCTGCTGTCATTAGTGGTGTTGACTCCCGTGCGACTGGGAAATCTGAGTATAACTTTTGACTTTCCAAAAACTTAGCTACTGATGTAGCCTACTGTTGACCAGAAGCCTTACCCATAACATGCTGATTAATACATAGTTTGTGCATTATTATATACTGTGTTCTTACAATAGAGTGAGCTAGGAAGAAAGAAAATGTTATTAAGAAAATCTTAAGAAGGAGGGGCCCTTGGGTGGCTCAATTGGTTAGGTTTCTGCCTTTGGCTCAGGTCATGATCCCAGGGTCCTGGGATCGAGCCCCACATCAGGCTCCCTGCTCAGCGGGGAATCTGCTTCTCCCTCTCCCTCTCCCTCTGCTCTCCTTGCTTGCTCTCTCTCTCTGTCAACTAAATAAATAAATTTTTTTAAAAAAGCAAATCATAGGAAAGAAAATATATTTATAGGACTTTACTAGATTTATAAAACAAACCAACAAACCCTGAGTCTAGGTAGACCCACACAGTACAAACACATGTTGTGGGACGATCAGCTGTCTAAACTTGTGTCCCCTCACCAGACTGTTACCTGATGGCAGAGTCACTTGGCTCTCTAACCCCAGCATGGAGCACACATAGCAAAGGATCCAGTAAATGTTTGAGAAGTGAAAGACTGAGCTCGTCAATCAGTGAACGCCTATGTCTTCTTCTATCTCCCTGATCCCTAGGTGGAGTGAGGACCCGCCATATGGTTTGAATTTAGAGGCATAGGATTTGTTTGACTGAGATGAAGTTTCCCAGATCTCAGTATGTGTATCAGAATGAAATGGTAAAATGAAGTAGCTTTATGGATCTGGATCAGGAAACTTTCAATCACATGAAAGAGATTCACTTTCTCTGCAAAAAGCTCTAAAAAGAGGATGGCCCCTAGGATACCCCACAAATATCAAACAGACTGTCTAGACAGAAGAACGTGGAAACCTGAAGTTGTGTGCACCTGCTTCTGTCTCACCTGTCTGAGGAAGAGTTAGTCAGGTTTTATAAAGAGGGAAAGCAAGTGATCAAATCGGGCAGCCATCAAGTGATAATGACTTTGTGCATTCAGTTGGCTGAGGCTTTTTAGACCTATTTTTGTGGAGGGTCATATGGAGCCTTTCCTCAGATAGACAGCATCTTTTACCCTGTGATCGTATTTAACTTTGCCTAATTTCATTTCTTTGGGGCAGTAAGATTTATTTCCTGGTGTTCTGGAGGAAGAGGGCTGGGCAGAGGCACCCTGGTATCTCAGATCAACCACCAATAGGTAGAGTACCGGTGGGTTGAGAGCAGTGAAAGTGCCAAAGGTAGGCTAAACCAAGTGAAATCTAGGGCTTTTTCTAATTCTATAGTTCTGCAAATCTGATTTGGTTACCCTTGGATTTGGGAGACAAGACTCCCTTCACCTCCACGGGACTCAGGTAAAGGATCTCAGTTCAGAGACAGACTAGTATCTGTTCTCAAGAGGTAGCATGTTGTATCGACTGCCTTTGTCTTTTTTTTTTTTTTAAGATTTTTATTTATTTTAGAGAGAGAGAGAGAGCATGAGCAGGCGGAGGGCCAGAGGGAGATGGAGAAGCCACCTTACTGAGGAGGGAGCCCGATGTGGGTCTCGATCCCAGGACCCTGGGGTTAATGACCTGAGCTGAAGGCATGTGCTTAACCAACTGAGCCACCCAGGCACCTCCTGCCTTTGTCTTCTTGTACCCCTTTCTGCTTCGTCTGGTAACAGACCTCACTCTCCAGGCCGCAGAGACAGACAGAGGACCCAGGCCAGGCCAGTGCCAGAATCTTCCTTAGATAATGGACTGTAAGAATTTGAGCCGGAACTATTACACCCACGTCCCCTAGGGACAGGGTGCGCCTGTGGGAGAGGAGCTGTCATGCAGAGAGAGGAGAGACGGCAAGCAAAGACCAGGGTGCATTGCCCATCAGGCCCACTGACCCCCAGTAAATCTCCTGTGCTCAAGGTGGCTGGGGTGGGGGAGGGGGGCATAGCTCACCAGCACAGGCAGCTGGCTTGTGCAGGCCCAAAGGGTTGCCTTGTTAATGACCTTTCCGTTCTCTCTGGGACAGTCTTGTCGGGGTGCTTCTGTCGTCACGGCGGCTGCACAGGCAAACGCTGGAGTCCCGCTGGACTGAATGCTGTCACTCAGCAGCTGTGAAACCCTGGGCAGGTGACTGCCGCTCTGGGGGTTTCAGGATTCTCGTCTGCAAACTGGGAACGATCACAGCACCAACCTCACGGGATTAAATACATGTGACGTGCCTGAGCCCGGAAAGGGCTAGTAGTTATTAGCATATGCAGCACGGTGACCTCAGCCTCCTTTTACTAACATTTAGAAAACACATTTTAAGATGATAGCCAGATCAAGGGAACCGGGGGTGGCGAAACGTTTGACAACTGGCCAAGAAGGGCGGCAGGACCCCAGAGGAAGCCATGCCTCGCTCCACTGGCCAGCGGGGGCACAACAGGTCATACAGGATCATAGAATGGCGCGTTTGTGAGTGGCAGAGTCACTCTGGGGTCTAAAACCCTGGGAAAAGAAAAATATAGGTTCTTGGGTTCCCGGAAGTGTCCTTTCCCGAGGGATGTGCTAACATCAGCTGCGGGGTCCAGAGCCTTCCTGGCATCTGTCACAGCTGGGAGATGTCAGAGCGTGGATACATGGTCCCCTTTCGGTCCTGATGGCGTGAGGACATTCGTAAACGATCGTGTCTGACTTTGTGTCCAACTCCCAGCCGGACAGAACCGCTTCAGATATATATTTTTTTTACCGCTTCATCTTGAATTATTTATAGGAATTCAGCATTCAGGCCCCATTTCCTGTTTAGGACCTGCAGAGTGCTTAAAGGAAATGATGCATGTCAGCCTTTTGTGGCCCTCTGCCCCCTACACCTCTGACCTTCCAGACAGTCAACCCCACCTACGCGGCTGCCTGACCCTGGGGTGCCCTGAACAAAGGGCCCCGAGCTGGGTTCCAGGTGGAGTGTGCAGAAGTAGCTGTCCTTCCTTCCCCAACTTCCCTGCCGCCCACCCGCCTTTGTGCTCTGTACTCTTCACGAAGCTGCTTCATAGGGAATCATCTTTCGTCTTTTGGGGCCTCCTGGCTGGCTCAGTCCATAGAGCATGTGACTCTTGATCCAGAGTCATGAGTTCGAGCTCCACTGCGGGCATAGAACTTACTTCAGGGGAAAAAAATTTGACTTCTGTTTACATAAGAGTGTTTCACCAATTTTCATTTGACCCTCCAAAACTCCTCTGAAAATAGGCAGTGTTGGATTTCATTCCCGTTTTACAGATGGGGAAACTGGCTCACAGGAGCTCAGGGTGCTTGACCTCTGGAACGTACCAGGGCTATTACAGGCGGTCAGAGCCTCCGAGCTGCTACAATCCAGACGTGAGCCTGTTCATCCCACTGTTTCCTGTTGCCTCTCTCAGCGAGAGGGCGGCTTCCCCAGCCTGGCCCCGTGGCAGCAGGCAGGGCTGTTGCCTGAGCAGAAGCCAAGAGGTCCGGCCACCATGGTGAGGCTTATGTCCAATGGGAGGTCACAGCTACAGGGACAACTTTAATTACTCTGGCAAGGGCATGCCTCTGGCATCTCTAGGGATGGAAAAAGAGTGATCCGTCCCAGGCTCGACAGGGTGGAGGCAGGTGGGAAGGACGAAGCGCCCCTGCAGCGGAGCCCCTCCTCCCTGACCAGGAGGGGCTCAGATGAGGGGTTCCCGGGGGGTGCCCCCTAGATGCTGGGATCTGAGCTATGCAGGGCAGGTCACAGGACTGTTCCCATTAGTGAAGGAGACAAGCAGGGGAAAATGTAATAGGCAGTCTCAGGAACATTCTGTGGAGACAAGAGCCCGCCCCGCGGCCCTGCCTTGAGGACTTGAAGAGCTCAGGGGTGGCGTGTGCTACAGGAAGCCACGTGGCCTGCGAGCTACCACAACAGGATCCCTCTGACCAACGTGCCAGGAGAGTCTGTTTCTGATGTGGTGTGGGTTCTCCTGCTTGCAGGACAGACAAAAACATCAACAAACTCAATCATTGTTTGAGATGCGTCCTATGGGAGGCTGATGCTGGGTTCTCTGCTTGGCCGTTGACAGGGGCCAGAAAGGAAGACAGCAACTCTGCCACGTGGTGTCAGGGCTAAAGGCCAGATTTTATTCTGGTTGAGTGAGCAGTGCTGTGGCCACAGGCAAGTCCTCTCTGGGCCTCAGTTTCTTGCTCTGTGAATTGGGTATAATACCTTCTCTGTCTCTCTCCTAGGATGTCACATGTTTGAAGAACAGACGTGAGAGTGTATCTGAAAGAGCTTCACAGAACACAGAGCACTAGGCCAAATGAGTTATTAGCACAACAACATGGCGGCTCAAGGCAGGCTCCCATGGGAGATTTTGGCTACTCCTTGTTTGAAGTCTCCTTCCTCTCACTATCTTTTCTCCGAAAAGGTACCATCTCTGGGTATCAGAGCTGTGATGCGGTGACACAGAGAGCGGCATGATCGATGCCACCCTTCAGAAATAATGTCCACTTCCCTTTATGACTTAGATTACCTTCCACTTCCCCAACGACGACCTTCCTTCTCCTCTTCCTGTTACCTGCCCCCATAGCCTTGCGGTTCACCACCTCCTGCTCCTCGGATCTCCTTGCTCTTTGGCGCCAGTCCTCCCTGTCCCTGAGTACTTTGCCCTTAGCCAGCTGGACACAAAGCTCCATGGCCCAGGGCCCACCACCTGCTAGAAATTCTCATCTTAGAAAATCTTAATCGAATTCCAAGGTTCACACCTTGGCACTCTCAATGCTCTCTACAGAGAGACTCACCTATTCCCTTGGTTTCCAGTATTATTTCAAAGCAGTTGCTTTTCAGATCTTTAGCTATTACCTCTCCTATGCTGTTAACCCTTTGGGGAGTCTGGTTTTTTTTTTTAAGTTGGCATCATAGGGCACCTGGGTGGCTCAGTCGGTTCAGCGTCGGACTCCTGATTTCGGCCCAGGTCATGACTCAGGGGCGTGAGATGGAGCCCTACATCAGGGCTTAGGATTCTTTCCCTCACCCTCTGCCCCTCCCCCACCCGCTCACTCGTGCACTCTCTCATTCTGTAAAATAAATACACCTTAAAAAAAAAAAAGTTGGCATGATAGTGTTTTCTAGCCTGCTGTACACATTCTTCACATTCCAAGGTATTTCTATAGTAGCCCAAACACATGAAATAGTAACTTGGTGGGTCTGTGGCCTTGACCCTGTTACAGTTGTGATGGTCATGGCAGGTAAGTAAAGATTTAATTATTTGTTTTAGAGAGAGGGAGAGAAAGAGAGAGAGAGAGTAGGGAGGAGGGGCAGAGGGAGGGAGGGAGAGAATCCCAAGCAGACTCCCCGCTGAGTGCAGAGCCACCCACAGGGCACAATCCCACAACCCTGAGATCACAGCCCCAAGATCATGACCTGAGCCGAAACCAAGAGTCAGACGCCCAACTGACTGCGCCACCCAGGCGCCCCCACAAAGTCTTTCTTTTTAATTGGAGGTCAGGTCAGAATATTCAGATCAACAGGAGTTTTGTTCAGTGCCCTGAGTTCTGGCAACTTCCCTCAGTTTCTAATAAAAGCTGTGGACTGAGCCACCTCATCCCTGAACCAACACAGTGAGATAGGACAAGTGACATTTGGAATGTGTGTGACTAAAGGCATCAATCTAAAATCAAACAGGAAACACTGTATCCCACAGATAAAGGCTGGGGGAAAATTTTGATCTCAGATTTGCACAGATTGGTACAAATCTGTCACAGGGATAAAAAAAATGTACATTTCAGTCAGGATGATTTCAAAAAGCATCTTGTAAAACATGCATCATTTCCCTGAGGTGGAGTCTGGAGACACAGAGAGCTGTGGAAAGCTACACCAGAACTTTATTCACTGGGCAAAAATGCTTGACTCAGGAAGAAGGCCACCGGAGCACAGTGCTGTGATGGCGCAGTGGGAAGGTGGGTCCAGTGTAAACAGTATGTTCCTGTTGCCCCAAACACGTGCTGTTCCCCAGCTGGTGACCAGAACTGATGCAGAGCCTACCCTGTGTAATCATCCCGCCTCCCCTATCACGGATGATCTCATCGCAGAGGTGAGGAGGGCTGGGCGGCTCTCTCTGAGGAGCCTGTCCCCACCACACACGGCAAAGACCTCACACTTTGGGGTCAGCCTGGGGGCAGAAGGGATGGAGGGATCTGTGCCCATTTTGTTTTGGTTATTGCTTTTTGTTTCAGAACAAAAAGAAATGACAGGAAAGGCTGAGAGGAGACAGATCAAAGACTTCTAGGAAGCTACTGGGTACAAAGGCAGATGGAGGAGATCAGCACTCCAACACTGGCCCCTGGGGCAGCCACTTCTCAGTGTCCTCAGGTATAAAGTAAGTGATTGGGGCGCCTGAGTGGCTCAGTGGGTTAAGCCTCTGCCTTCAGCTCAGGTCGTGATCCCAGGGTCCTGGGATCGAGCCCCACATTGGGCTCTCTACTCAGCAGAGAGCCTGCTTCCCCCTACCCCCGCTGCCTGCCTCTCTGCCTACTTGTTCTCTCTCTCTGTCAAATAAATAAATAAATAAATCTTTTAAAAAAAAGTAAGGGATTAGAGTAGCTCAAGTCACCCAAGTCAAGTTCAAAATTAATTGAACACAGACACCCTTAAAATCATAAGATTTTGACAGAATACTTACAGCTATTGATTAAATAAGATATGCCTAGATATAAGCAGATGGCAGTGGATGGTTTCACAGACCAGTCAGTCTCTGGAAAATACCCCACAAAACTAAGTTCTTCTGTATATATATATATAATATTAAGATACAATTTTATAATATCAGAAATGGCTGTATTTTGCATTTTCAAGTAAATATTCTTTTAATTAACAGACATTATTTTTTTAGAGAAGTTTTAGGTTCACAAAAAATTGAGCAGGAAGTACAGAATTTTCTCATATGCCCTCTCTTCCCTGACACAGTCTCCCCCATCATTAATTTGTGTTTAATGTGATAATTTTTTTTTTTTTTGAGAGAGTGAGAGCAAGCGAGAGACAGAGAGAGAGAGAGAGAGAGAGGCAGTAGTGGGGGGTGGGGGAGCAGAGGGAGAGGGAGAGAGAGAATCTTAAGCAGACCCCACACCCAGCACAAAGCCTAATGCAGGGCTCGATCTCACGACCCTGAGATCATGACCTGAGCCAAAATCAAGAGTCAGACACTTAACTAACTGAGCCACCCTGTTGACCCTGCAAAACTGCTTTTAAAAGAAAAAAATATTATTAGCATTTTTTTTTCCACAGGAGTGCCACGAATATTGCTTAGAAGAGAGTACAGAGTTGCAAAAAATGTTTACAAAATGGCTTATTAAATCACTAATTTGGGGCACCTGGGTGGTTCAGTTGGTTAAACGTCTACCTTCAGCTCAGATCATGATCCCGGGGTCCTGCCATTGAGCCCCGCATTGGGCTCCCGGCTCAGAGGGAAGCCTGCTTCTCCCTCTCCCACTCCCCCTGCTTGTGTTCGCTCTCTCCCTGTGTCTGTCTCTGTCAAAACAAAACCAAAAACAAAATCCAACACCTGAAATCACCAGTTTTATGTCACTTGCCTCAAAGTGTTTTCTTTCCCGTGTTACCCTGCTTGAGCCAAATAATACTCCCATGAGTTTATTGCTCTCAAAGAAGCTAAAGCAGAGGACAAACTGGCCCAGAGTCCAACTAATTTTGGAGAAAAGAGACAAACTTCCTGATTTAGAGCCACAGGCCCTGGCCAGCCGCCCTCACCAGGGAGCCAGTGCAGGTGGACAGCTGCTTGTTTACCCATTCTAGAAGTCTGAAACTGGAGGTCATGTCTCAGAGGTCAAAGGGGTAGCTTAGAACCAAGGACAGGAAGTTGTTCTAGAGAATCAGGAGGGAGAAACTCGATCCGCTCCAAAAGGGAATTGGCTGAAAGTGAGATGTATTGAAGAAGAGTTAGAACAAATGCGTGGGTAACTTTGTTTGTTGTTGTTTTTTTTAAAAGATTTTATTTATTTATTTGACAGAGGGAGATCACAAGTAGGCAGAGAGGCAGGCAGAGAGAGAGAGAGAAGGAAGCAGGCTTCCTGCCGAGCAGAGAGCCTGATGCGGGGCTCGATCCCAGGACTCCGGGATCATGACCGGAGCTGAAGGCAGAGGCTTAACCCACTGAGCCACCCAGGCGCCCCGCATGGGTAACTTTGTAACAAGTTAAGGAAAATTTCTAATCTTCCAACACGTTGTCCTAGACAAGCCTGTCCATCCGGTGCCTGTGTCAGAAAGAGACTACTAGACACAGTCACACTAGCTTGGGTGCACTGTGGAGTCAGCGAGTCTCTCTTTATTAAAACAATTTAAAATATCAGGAGAGGAATTGACCAAAAAAATCACCAAAAAGTACACTCAAACACTTGATTTTCTCTTCCAGTCTTTATTAGTACATACATAGGGTGTTCACCTGGTTTATATTATAGTACATAATACCATTATTTTGTACTTCTTTGGGATAATTTATAATCAGTTTTGATTTTCTATATAATTATATTATTAATCACATAATGGCTATGTAATATTGCATTATACTAACATACTAGTACTTTATTTTTGGACATAGGTTATTCTTAGTTTTCAGATAGCCAAAATAATGTTTTATACCTACATTTTCTTGTTTAGGAATTTTAAAAATTTATTTCTTTGTGCTACATACAATTGACCCTAAACAACGTGGTTTTGAACTGCAAATCACTTATATGTAGACTTTAAAAAAAAATGCAGTACAGTACTGTTAATGTTTTTTCTCTTCCTTGTGATTTTTTTTTTAAGATTTTATTTTTTTGACCGAGAGAGAGACAGCGAGAGAGGGAACACAAGCAGGGGAAGTGGGAGAGGGAGAAGCAGGCCTCCCACTGATCAGGGAGCCCGATGCAGGACTCGATCCCAGGACCCTAGGCATCATGAGCTGAGCCGAAGGCAGACTCTTAATGACTGAGCCACCTGGGTGCCCCTCCTTATGATTTTCTATTTATTTATTTATTTGTTTGTGTTTTTTTGTTTTTTTTTTTAATTTCTTTTCAGTATTACAGAATTCATTGTTTTTGTATGATTTTCTTAATAACACTTTTCTCTGGCTGACTTTATTGTAAGAATACAGCATATAATACATATAACAGAAAATATGTGTTAATTAATTGTTTGTTATCGGTAAGGCTTCTAGTCAACAGTAGGCTATTAGTAGTTATTTTGAGGGGGGTCAAAAGGTATACAAGGATTTTCAACAGGGGTCAGCACCCCTATTCAGAAGTAGAATTACTTCCCCAAGAAAATAACCCAATTTTTACCTTTTTATTTTTATTTACTTATTTATTTTTAAGATTTTATTTATTTATTTGACAGAGGGAGAGATAGTGAGAGAGGAAATGCAAACAGGGAGAGTGGGAGAAGAAGAAGCAGGCTTCCCGCTGAGCAGGGAGCCCAGTGCGGAGCTTGATCCCAGGACACTGGGATCATGACCCAAGCAAAAGGTAGATGCTCAACAACTGAGCCACCCAGATGCCCCTACCTTCTTATTTTTATTTTTATTTTATTTATTTATTTTTTGCCCCTACCTTTTTATTTTGAAATAACTTCAAACTTATAGAAGAGTTGCAAGAATAGTACAAAGAACTCCACTACCATCTCGTGAATGATTCTTTTTTTTTTTTTTAAGATTTTATTCATTTATTTCACAGAGAGAGAGATCACAAATAGGCAGGCAGAGAGAGGGGGAAGCAGGCTCCCTGTTGAGCAGAGAGCCGGATGCAGGGCTTGATCCCAGGACCCTGAGATCATGACCTGAGCTGAAGGCAGAAGCCCAACCCACTGAGCCACCCAGGCACCCCTCGTGAATGATTCTTAACAAAACAACCATATTTAAAGGTACTTCTCAGGATGCCTGGGTGTCTCAGTTGGTTAAGTGTCAGGTCACGGTCCTGGGGTCCTGGGATGGAGTCTTGCATTGGGCTCCTGCTCAGTGGAGAGTCTGCTTCTCCCTCTGCTGCTCCCCTGCTTGTGCTCTCGCTCTCTCTCTCTCTCTCTCTGTCAAATAAATAAATAAAATCTTTTAAAAAAAAGAAGAAAGAAAGAAAGAAAGACACTTCTCAGGCTTTCAGCCTATTTGGTGTTTCTCAGTGTTTACGGGGAATTCAGGTCACTGATACGGCTGAGCAATCTGAGAGTCTCTAGTTGGCGCGAAGGCATAGACAACGAACGTCATGTAGCGCCACCTGACATCTGCTATGATATCAACCCCACTCCCTAAAAACCCCGATGGCTGGGGCGCCTGGGAGATTCAGTCGGTTAAGCGTCTGCCTTCCGCTCCAGTCCCCATCTCAGGGTCCTGGGATAGAGCCCCATATCGGGCTCCCTGCTCGACGGGGAGTCTGCTTCTCCTTCTCCCTCTGTCTCTGCTTATGTTCTCTCTCTCTCTCTCTCAAATAAATAAAAAATAAGGTATTAAAAAAACCACCCTGATGGCTAACAAAATCAAATCTCCCTAGATTGTACACAAAATTTCTGTCTTCTGGTCCCAAAGCATCTTGTCCTAAGGCTCTTGCCCATTTCTCCTTTCTTGGACTTTCCACAGACATCACATCATCTCTTAGTCAGACCACTGGGGTCTCAGCGCCATCCTTGTTCTCATGCGCCATCCCTGCGCCCACTCCCGTGATAAGGGGTCCCCACTTGTGACTCACACATTCTCCAAGGGATGGGGGCTGCCACAGAAAGTAGGCCAGCCTGGGAAAGTGCTATAGCAATATTTCCTTCCGGTTTCCCTGAGCCCATTTTGTCTCCGTGTTACTTGGGCCTGCGTCTTAACTTCTCTTCCTTGAAAGCAAAGGGCTTGGATACAATTTTCCCAGGATGTGATTTCACCAAGATTTCTTTTTTCTTTTTCTCTCCTCCGCAGCAATCCCTTGACTAGAATCAAGGCCCCCATTGTCATTGTATCAGCTTTTCTACACCTACCTCCTCCTTCTCAGGCTTCCCCAAAGAAAAACAATCTCTTTTTTCATAGGAACACAAAGGCCCCAGTTCCTAGGTTCCTAGGGAGGTATAATCTGGTCTGAGTCATTTGGGTGTATTGCAGCAAAGCTGCAGGGTACCTCTTGGTGACCTGAAACCCCTCCTCTTAATCTCCTGGTCCCTCTTGGTGTACCCCCTCTCCCTCAAGACCTCAGGCCCGCAGTTCCCTGGAGGCCAACAGAGCTCTGCCCTGCTGGAGACTACTTTGAAGGCTGTGATTAAATTAGCATTTTAACTGGGGGCTAAAAACCTACGGGAATGCATTTCTAAAGGTGGAATTGTAGATATCCTGACAAGTGGTAGGAAAGGCCTCTCCCTGTCGGCCCCTGGATCACACCCTGTAATATACACCATGTAACGTACACCCCAGTATACAGACCTGCTCAAGCTTTAGGAGCCAAAACCCAGACTCCAATCTCTGTGTGATCTAAGGATTTAAACGTAATTGTTCAGGAGCAAATCAGTTCCCACTGGAGTTCAGATGAAAGACCCCTCCATCCCTGCTGACACATAAAGGCAGAAAAGGCCTCTGGCCTTTATCATGGCAACCGATATTACAGGGAAGTAGGACAGAGCCACTCTCGGTGGCAGCTTATCTGATGTCCTAGCTCCAATGCTCTGCAGCTAACTTGACCCCCGTGGTTCTCCTTCTCTGTAACGCTCATTGGAGAAGCCACGGCTGGATAAAAATATGGAAACACAGTTTGACTTTGGACACGCCTGCCTTATTTCCCCACCTCAAAGTCAGCTCTCGTCTCAGCTCTCCTCAGAATCTTTGGAAATTTGGCCTCTCCTACAAGAGCCGGTCATCCCTCCATTTCTGCCGCCCGCCTCAGCCTTCTGATCTCTCTCCTAGCATCCTCTTCCTCCTTTCTCTCACACTGCCTTGTCTAGGCCAGACATCAGCCAACACCACAGATGCCGCATCTCGAGGCCCGAGATACACTGGGGAGCTCGTGTCCGGGGTCCTGCTCTAGTCCACGCACGGGACCTCTGATGCGCTAGTTCGGCACGATCTAGAAAACCCTGGCTCAGGTCACATCCCTCATTACTGGTACTGCTGATTCAAGCCTGCTCCTTCCTTATCAGTCATCTGCGGGTTCTAACAGGCCGAACAGGTTGTGCATTTCCAGGAGCATTTACATTTAAGAGCAAACTCCAGAACAGGGGAAAGTCTCCCTCAGTCTAAGGGATGGAAAGCCAATGTTAGAATTGCCTGCAAGGCTGTGCGGAGAAAGAGTTTAGACAGAGCATTGGCTCAGGGGCCCCCTGCCTTTACTCCACAGCCCCACCCAGGGAATGCTGGAGCCGAGAAGTCCTCAGCCATCTTTGAGAGAGAAGTGAAATGATTTTCTCCATGATTATAGGGCGGGGGAGTGGCAGGGCTGGAGGCAGGGTCCAGATTCCAGGCCAGGGTACCTTCCACAGCAGAGGAGCCCTGCCCACCTTTATCAACCCCCACCCCGTGCCCCAAGTGCCCCAACGCCCCTCTCCCCAGCCCTTCTGTGCCTGGAGAGAACTGGTCCACCTGTCCCGTCCTTCCTTCCACCCTCTTGTGTCTCCAGGGGCAGATTTACTGCTGGAGATTCCAGAAGAAGCCCTTGGGCCTCCTCTGTGTGCTTTTGTTTAGAACTGTAAATTCCTCTTTCCATGATAAGCTTACAGCCAGCTGATCCTGGGGGTCTTATTTAGGTCATAGACCAGGGCCTTCAAGGAAGATGATTGTTAAGGTTCCGTCCAACTCCCAAATTCCTGTGATTCGATGACATCAGGATTGTGAATAATCAGGCTGGCCCTAAGCCAGGTCAGGCTGCGCTGCTTCCATCAGAAACTTCCTCCCCCTCTTTACAAAAACAGGCCCGCCCCGTTGGGCTCCCTCCTGGCCCTGTCCACTGGGCATCCTCCTGCTGCAGAGAAACCCGCCCACTCAGGGCCACTGACCCCACCCCCTGCCTTGACATTTAAAGCAGGCCAGAGCTGTGCAGGGAGATTGGAGCTGAGGTCCTGCAAGAGCCCAGGGCTGAAGAGAAAGCTGTCTCGGAGGGAGGGAAGGAAGGCAAGCAGTGGCGGTAAGTTGAAATCTGCCCCTCTCTGTCCATCCATGTCCTCCTGCCTCTCTTAAAACTCTTTCTGGCAAACGGCGCCAATAGAAGAATGCCTTAATGAGGGACTGACTTTGTCATTCAGGCAAAAAGCGGATTAGCTAGAATCTGAGTCCCAAGGGAGCCTGCTTTTTATAGCAGCATATCATTGGGATGGGCTGAAGCCTTTTGGAGGGGCGCGGGAGTTCGGGGAAGAGAGAATAGGAGGGATTATTTCCTGGAGAAGAAATCTCAGCAGAGTAAAGGAGAAAGTACAAAGAATTAGAGACAAATGCTCTGAAGAGACAATGGGATCCTCTTATGAATAACGGGCCAAAAAAAGTGCCATCAGCTGCCTTTGGGACTTGTGGCTAGCAGAGCCTGGAGGGTCCGCGATGTCTGGCTGCCGCCCCCCCTCGGTGAGCCTATTAAGAAACTGAGGCTGGGAATGGGGGACTGGGGCTCAGGACTCGCCTCAGAGCAGAATTAAGTAGGTGGAAAGTGTGGGAAAGAGAAGGCCTCTGATCTCCCTCCACCACACCCCCAGCCTCCATCTCCACTGGTCGGTTTTGGCCCAGTGTGCAAGTGTGTGGTCCTCTTTAAGGAGTTTCCAGTTACAGCCGGGGGAGAATAAAATGAATGGTTTTGCTTCCTAAGGTGTTCTGAGCGATGCCTATCAGGGCTTTCCAGATTTTCGCTGTTATTATCTTTATTTTCTTAACCTCCCTGGGAGGGAGGACGGGAGGGAGCCAGCGAAGTAGGAAAACATGCTGAGCTCCCAGGTAACTAGCAACAAACTCAAATGCAAATAAGTGTGGAAATGATGATTTGCCGGTGGTCAAGTCAGATTAATAACTTGATCTCTTGCAGTGGACTGATGACAGAGGAAAATTGTGTGTGTGTGTGTGTGTGTGTGTGCATTTGCAATTCCATGAAGAAATTCTGCAAATACAACTAGTAAGTGGAGTCCCCTTGAAGGTGACTTCTTCAGCAGTTCTTGCCCATGGGCAAGAAGACACATCCTGGGATCTAGATGCTGACTTGTCCAGAATCAATATATGACGGTCAGCCCGAGGGCTTCCTGTGAGAGCAGAGCCAGGCTCAGGGATTTGTGAATGTTGAAATAGAAAGAGCTCCATGCCACCAATTACTTTATTCTACCTAAAGTGTTCTCAGAGATGCTGACCTCAAACCTGGATCTCATCAAGAGTAAAGGGTAGCTCCCCTCTGCCCACTGGCTTAGTCTCTGTCCAGACTCCCTAGGACCAGATCAGTTTATTTTGTGATGCCTCCAATAGATACTCCTGGTGTCTGTGCTACTCTTCAGTGGCTTCCTCCTGCAGAGGGACAGCAGCCAGGGGGTAGCTGAGGGACAGCAGTGACTTGGGCTACAGTAGAACCATGCTCAGTGTAGTTCAGAGTATAGTAACCAGCGGCCCAGCCCAGCCGTACTTAGTGACAATACCCAACTAACGCTTTTGTAAAAAGGGACCACAGAGCATCTGGGGAAACTTTCTGTCCAGGGGAGCCCTGGTACTAATCTGCAAACAGCACCTTTTCTGGTTAGGGGGCTTTATAGCAACTGAAGGGGCCCTTTGACTAAGATCATCGTTTAGAAGGAGCAGGATTTCCAAAGCTTCTAAAATGTGTGCCGGTTATTTTTGATCGGACAGTTAAGGGGGCAACGTGGTTCCCAAGAATGGTGGTGAACTTAGCTCCAGTTAAAACTCAAAGTCCATGCACTTCTTCAAGATACTGAGTGCTGGTGCTGAGGAAGAATTTAGGTGTTGACTTGGAATGTTCAATCTCACTTGATTATTTGGCACCGTGTGTCTGAGGTCTTAGAGTAAAATGTCTACTTTCTGTGAGGGAATTTCAGCTTTGCTCTGATAAGGTGGCTATGAGGGACAATGAATGGCCAGAATATTCTCTTCATTTATTCTTTGGATCATTAGCTTTGTATGGAGAAAAATTCTGTACAGAGTTTCAGGCTATAAGCCAACCAGCTCACAAAAACTGGTCATCTCAAATCAAACCAGATAAAAGAATGAGGACAATTTAGACTCACGGAAAGTCAGAGTCAGAAAAAATCTTAGCAATCCCTCACTCTGGTCCAACCCCAGGTCCAGCCACATGGTCTCCTAATACTGGCTTTGTTGTCTACTTATACATAAGAATAGCCTATTTTTTTGACGGTCTTTTGTCCATTCTCCTGCTTGAGAAATTGACTTCTGGGGAAGAGGGTAGAGTGACAGACAAGGCTCTTGATCGCCTGAAAAGTAACATGTGTGCCAGAAGGGTACCAACAAGGTATTGGCCACACAACAGGCATTTCATAAACATTTTTAAAAGGGATGACTTGGGCAAGTTTGGGTGTCTATTACCATTACCCAGGAAATACCAACTAGCTGTTCTTCCTATAAAACTTAATGCAACTGCATGTCCTTCGCAGCTGCCCAGCACCATCTGTGTCAATAGTCACGATCCTCAGGGTGACTCTTGGCTAGTGGGCCCATGGGCAGGTGAGCATGGCTTGCCTATGGGATGCTCTGCCATAGGCATCAGCGGCTTGGAGAGGTTGTCTGGGGACTGATCTAGAAACCTGATTCCACCTTGAGCCTCTGAAGTAACGCACTTCAAGGTCAGGCTGAACCTAGATACTGGGATACCTTTGTATGCCAAGCCTTTTCTGTTTATTACATGGTCACAAATAGTCCATTAATTTGCAACCAGACATTAGGGAATCAACACTGAACTCATGCCACAAAGGCTCCTGCATCCTTAGAACTCTCGGGCTTTCCAAACCCAACTTCCTCCTAGGGAAGCCCTCGAAGGGAGAGCCTGGGGTGTGTGAGTCGAATTCCTTTGTTCAGTGGAAGGTGTTTGTGCTGAAGAGTAAGGGTCTCTGGCTGCTCGCTGCTATTACCCAGACCACAAGGCTTTTGTAAATGACTGATCATTTACAAAATGACCAGTTTACAGCATTTACTGACCATTTACAGCAATGGTCACCTCTTGGCCCTCTGCTCTGAGGAACACCTCTTTATTTTGTTTAACCAGCGGCTTATATAATAATATCAATTCCAGGAAACCTACCTTGACCAGCTCCTTATCTCACCAAGAGGAAGCTAGATCTCCCTCCTCCACGTTTTACTAAGACCCTTCTTCCTCTGCATTTCCGCCTTCTACCCCTACCTCCCTGCATATACCACGGCGCTGATCTCACTGTACTATGATGACCTAATTACCTCTCTGTCCCATGCCTAAGCTATGAGTTTTTCAGGACAGAGCATATATGTCCTTATACCATGGAGCCTGGGCTTGCGCCGTGGTGGGTGCTCTGTAAACATTTGATGGTGAATACATAGAGTTGTTAGATCTTCGCCCAAGAATCCGAGAAAGGAGGAAATTAGACTGAGCTGGGGCTTGAAGGAGAGGGGGCTGGGGTGGCAGATCTGATAAGTGGCTCCCAAGGAGGACACGCAAAGAGGCCGCAGAGCCCCTTCGAGAGAGAGCGTTGCATGAACAGCTCGAGGTCAGCTGAGGCCTCTGCAGGTAGGGGCACAGGACAGTCAGCAGGGAACCTGAGCCCACTCACTTGCTATGAGTAATCGAAAAGGGAAAGGCCTCAGGTCAGCTGGATCCCTGCTGGCTTTTCACATTTTGTCCTATTCACAGAAAAGAGAAACTTGCTTTAGTTTGCCTCCTTGTTGGAGCAAGAGCCGGTGTCTGCCCCCTGGGCTGCAGAGAAAAGGGGAAGTTTTTTTTTCTTCTTTTTCTGGGAAGCTCCGATTTCCTTATTTTTCTAGCCTCCTGTCTCTGGTTTTTAAACATCCATGTGGTCTGCTTCAGACGGGCCTTATCTGTAGCAACGGCCTGATCTCCCAGGGGTCTCTGGCGCTAATTCCAGCTTCCTCGGAGAGTCAGGCGTAATCCTGATGTAAATAGGTCCCGGAAAGGCAAATTAAAAAAAAAAAAAAAGAAAAAGAAAAAACATTAAAAATGAGGTGAAAGACACCGCCTCATATATCCAGAAAATAATGATTCCTGGCGCGAACTTTGAGATCAGTTGCGAAGAATCTGTTTGCGGGTTATCACAAGATGCCCACATGATCGAGAAAAGAGCATTTGGGTATTAATGCTTGACCACAGTGGGGAACCCCGTAGATGTCAGCATCTTTCTGTCTTGGTAGCTTTCGGTTGTTTTTCTAGGGAGAAGCTGTTAACATTGGTGCCCCCGTTATTGAAGGACGCTCATGACTGTCAGTACGGTTGACCTTCCTGTGCACTGGCCATGGCGTCATAGGGCCTTTACCTGCTTCTTCTCTACTTGCTGTAGTAATTCAGCAAGGTGGGAGTGATTGGCCCATGAAGAAATCCAGGAAACCACACACAACCTGTGTGTCATGGTTGTGTCATGGAACTTGAACTTAAGACTATGCTCCTTGCACCGTAACATGCTGTCCTTCCCAAATAGCAACTCTGAGTGCATGAAAAACATAACGGTCCAGCATCGGGACGCAGGAAGGAGGGTTGGAAATAGTGTCGGTTCGAGTCTTGACACCACCTCTGACCACGTATCTCGCCTTAGGGCCAAGGTCCTGATGCTTTTTGGAAGTTTGATTCTCTCATTTGTAAAAACAAGAGAATACTTTTATTCTATTATATATTATAGAATACTATTCTATAGTATTATATATATATATATATAAGGGTTCTGTAGACTCTGCCTGGTGAGTGGTAGGTGCTCAAATGCCCGTGGAGCAAGGGGCATTAACCCACATACAGTTCTCGCAAACACACCATAACATTGCTTTCCTGTGAGCCCAGGAAAATGTGTATGCATTTGGTAACGAGACAAGGAAAGCTTCTGATCAGTTTTCTGACTCATGGGTGTCGAAATCTGGAGGTAAACTAAAGAATTATCAAAGGATTGTGTATTTCATTGCTTTGCAATGATGTTGACTTTAGGGAGTGGGAGGAGCATGAGGAACTACCTTCGTGCTTAAGATGAGACACTGTTTTAGATCAACCTCAGATTGAGGGGTTTGTTTAAATTCAAACTTTGGGATTAACATTTTATTGCACTGACTAATTGCGTTAGCGTTTGTCAGCTGAACCTTGTTTTTTCTTCTCCGGGTAAAAAGTTTATTAGGAAAGGGTTTCTTTTATTTTTATCCTAAAAGGAGGCAGGATGGACTTCTGTTTTCCTAGACCCACAAAGAGCTCTCCCTTATTTCCTCCAAACAACAAGGATTACCTGGCAAACTATGGACAGCAAATAGATGACAGAGCTCAGTGCCAAGATTTGGGGTAGCCTGGTCAATTTCATGTCACTCAGTCACAAGTCATCCCTTCGCCTATGGCTTGAAGATGTTTTGGAGAGAATTCTGCCCTGAGTAACTCATGAGATGGGTGGGAGCTACGAGAGGATTCTGTTCTATTCACCTCATTGGAATGGATCATATTAGATAAGAAACAGGCTCTTCCTCTCTTGTCCCGTTAAGAAAGCAGGCTCTTCAAGAAGAGAGAAAATAAACTTTGACACACAGAAAATTAAGTATTGAAAAGTTAAGAATTGTTCACATGATGGCAGTTTTTGAAAATGGTTTTTATTCTGAGAGCACAGCCTCTATAAAAAGCAGGACCTGTGTAAGCGAGACAGGGGCTACGAGGCTAGTGGCTCCCGTCCCGTGTTCCATCTGGAACCTGCAAAGGTGAGCTTTTTGGGGGGGGGGTTCCGCATATGGGGGCAGGGCTCCTCTTGCCATCTCACCCCCTCTGTTGTCCCAGTGAGATGCCTTTGCTATTCCAAGGAGTTCTTCCTTGGACCATTTCTTTTCTAATTTGTTGGCATCCATTCTGGGCCATGGTGGTTGGGGGGTGGAAGGAGGGTGTTGTTTGTTTTAAAGCTATGAGTCACTTTAAAATATTGGTATTCTTGGAGACCGACTCTTTCTTACTCAGATTTCCAGAGAGAAGCTTTGCAAAGCAATAATAATCTGAGAATCTCCTTTACCAAAGATTAAGCTAGCAAACCTTGCACACGGTGTAAAATTTGATCGTAGTATCAACTTACTTTTGTCTTTCCCTTGCAATTTCCCTGCTCCTCTAGCTTGCTCATATTTCTGTCTTTTTCGTGCTGGCAAGAGTAAAAACAGTCCCGGAGTTCTATACCAGCAGGGGCAATTGCATTGTTTGTACCTAGAACCACAGAACTTGATCGAGTGACTGTGTTTGCACAGTTCTTCTATTACAGATAGAATGCATGTGGTTGTGTTTAAATAAAAGTACTAATACACATTTTTAAGTGTTTCACAGTTTATACCCATTATATCATTTGTTCTCACAATAGCAGAAACCACAGTGTGTCAGCCCTGGAGGAAACCTCAAGAGTCCATCCCACTTGGCTTTGCATCCCTGGGAGCTGATTTTCATGCCTCAAAATATAGATGCTTTTGGGAAGGGCAGTGTATCAGTTTTTACTGTCAATGTAACCTTATGTGAATGAGCATATCAGTCCCTTTCTGGAAGGCAGATTTTTAAGGGGGAAGATGGAGAAGGTAGGAGAGTGGAGAGAAAAGGGCAATCAATGCAAAGGGACATGAGGGGCCCCTGGGTGGCTCAATCAGTTAAGCGTCTGACTCCTGACTGCAGTTCAGGTCATTATCTCAGGGTCATGAGATTGGGCCCCTGTCTGGGCTCCATGGGGCGTTTGCTTGAGATCCTCTCCCTCGGCCCCTCCCTCATCACTATTCCCCCCACCATTTGGGCGCACGCTCTCTCTCTCAAATAAATAGATTAAAAAAGGGGGGGGGCATGTAAAGGCACTGAGGACAACAGTTCATCTACTTTTTCCCAGGACTTCTAGCTGTCCTGCCGCTGTTCCAGTGGCCTCACCCAGTGCAGACCCAACACCTATGAACGGGTGCCCATCAGGCAGCCTTCCCCCATGTTACTGCTGCCGAAATAAACACCGAGTTCTGGCTAGCTTGACCACTGACTTCTCAGCCACAAGGGCACACTTCCTTGGCTCTGGCAGAGTAATCCCCTCCCTGGTTACCAGTCCATTGTTCCCGTTTTTCCCCTAGAACAGTCATCACTCATGGTTGTTCAGAGGGACCAGGGAACAGAGTCACTGTATTGCTGTTGCCAGCAGGACCCGGTGCAACTTCCAGACAGAAGGTCAGAGAAGCTCTGGAAGCAGATGAGGCTTTCGCATGCAGACATGCAGACTGTGTCCCTCACCAGGATTCCTGCCCATGCATCCTTGAAATCCAGGCCATGCTTTATTTGCCAGGCCCCGCGTCCTGGGGTGTTTTGTTTTGTTTTGTTTTGTTGGTTGTTTGCTTTGTTTTATTTTGTTTTAGTTTTTGTTTTTGGCACAAAGTATTTGTCCATTTGCCAAGCTCTGTGTCTGCTGAATTCCATCCACAGAGAGGGTGTCTTTTGCAAATCTTCAGAAATCAACTTCACATGCTAACGTGGACCTGACAGACCTTGGGGACCCCAGGCCTCATGGCCATTCCAGAATCCATTACTCTCACACAATAATGTTTTCAGTGATTCAGGGATTCCAGTCTAACAAAAGTGAGACATCCTGGTGGTTTTCTTCCTCCCTACCTCCCACTCCATCCATTCATCCTTCCTTCTTTGCTCTTACTTCCTTGCTTTTTTAGTTCTCTGACTCTGGGAAACTACGAACTAGGCAAAAGGAAGAGAACACAGAAAAAAAAAAAAAATAACAAGTCATCTTTGTATTTATAAAATGAGCCCAGAAGGATTTCTTACACTTACTCCATACATCTTGCCTCCCACCCTCCTCACCAGGAACACAGGGCACTTCGGCTTCTGGTGGCAGCCCCTGGTTCACAGCGTTGAAGCCTGCCCTGGCGCTGGCTGGCCCCGCGGACCTGGAGTCTGAGTCCCTGTTTCTGGTATTCACTTTGTTTTTTGTCCAGGCACTGCCCTCAGACCTCTACACCCACCTCTTTAATGAAGGCAAAACAAGGACACATTTTTTTCCTCCCCGCTTCCTTCTCTCTTGTCTTTGGACAGCACTGCTTGTCTGCTGGTGGGATGACTCATTTCTTTGTCATCCTCTCACCCCATTCGGCTGGTCCAGATGCTCTCATTGCCTCTGTGCAACAAGATGGAGCTAGTGCTTTGTTTGAGGTTGTCACTGGATTGGCGCAACGCCCAGCAGGGTCCCCCAAAGCGGAGGAAGATAAGGACTGACAGAACAGAGACTGTCTCAGACGCTGCCGGGAGCAGAAGGCAAAAATAGACTCCTTTGCCCCTTATGTCCCTGAGCTGTCAAGGGTTTTCCCATGATGCAGCTGTGTGGGAGCCACAATGGAAGCCCTAAGTCATGCTCCGCCTCCCCGTCTGGTCCCCCTCCCCCATTTGTCCAGGGAATGCAAATGTGTCAATACTGCGCTTCTCACTTGGCAATTTTCCAACATCTAGAATTATGTTCCAGTTAGAAGGACCCAGATGTCTTTTTTTTAGGACCCTGAATTCTTGAAATAAAACTGTATCTTGCTGGGTATCCAGAGAAAAAAATGAAAATAACCCCCTGGGAAAGGGCTGGTTGGTTTGACAGGCAGTGCTAACCGAGGGTTAAGTTCCTTGTTGATGGGTGGCTCATTTACTCATTCATTGCTGAAGAATTTCTTCATAAAGCCAAGATAATAAAGGATGAGACAATCTATAAGCAGCTGTGAAACAGGATTAACATCTGGAAGAAAGAGAGGGGATGCATTTAACAAGGTCTGTTTTAAAAAGTTAATAAGAAATGGGATGAAGGGGTCGCTGGGGGGCTCAGTGGGTTAAGCCTCTACCTTCGCCTCAGGTCATGATCTCAGGGTCCTGGGATCGAGCCCCACATTGGGCTCTCTGCTCAGTGGGGAGCCTGCTTCCCCCCCCCCCCCGCCTCTCTGCCTACTTGTGATCTCTCTCTCTCTGTCAAATAAATAAATAAAATCTTAAAAAAAAAATTAAGAAGGGAAATTTAAGAGGGGTTTTGAGAAATTTCGAGAAAGAGGAAAGCCAGAACAGGTCCCTTGGCCAGAATCAGAAGATTCCACCAAGTGCTCTTGTTGCCGATGGGCTCAACTCCCTACTGTTCTCTTCTGAAACTCTGAGAAGCCGGTAGTAGTAAGCTTCCTCCTCCCAAGGAGAAAAGGGCCCTCAAAGAGCACATCCTATGAGGAGGGTCCTTAGCACTCCAAATTAGAACTAAGGCAGATTAGATCCTGCCTTCTTTCTGTTTCCTTCACAATGGAGGAGGGGGCGGCGGTGGGGGTGGACTTGGTTGGCAAGCCCGCAGCCCTCTGAGCCTCGCCTGCATTTTCTCCTTGGAATCCTGTTGACCAGCCCTCGCTGCTCCCTCCCCTCGTGCCAGTCCCAGCTCCATTTATCCTCCTCTGCCTGTCCCCAGCAGCCCCAGAAGCAGCAGTGGGGCATAAAGAATCCTTCCCCCCACCCCCTCTTTTTACCCTTGCTCTGAAGGGGGGCTGTGGCCAGTGAGGGGACGGACACTTCCAACAGGGAAGTTCTTTGCAAAGAAACAAAGGAGCCAGAGACAGGCCCGGATGAAAGTCCTGGAAGCCTCTGATCTAACAGGACCCTGAGGATCCTGGCGATGGGGGAGGGGTGGGACTGAAAGTTGTTGTGACTGAAGGGAAATGAGTCAAGGAAGAAATGCCTGATTTAATTCTTGTGGACAAAGGAGTGAGTGGGCCTGCCAGACCACAAAATAACACCCCGACCAACTAACCTAGTTTAAGCTGCGGAGGGCAAGATCACTGGGGAAAGGCGCATGAGAATTTGGGCTCTAGGAGGATCTGAGTCTTATGACCAAGGGCCAGATGGCTCGGTTCCTTTCTGCCTATCTGCACTTTGCCGGGCCTGCCCGTAAAATAAGAGACAGACCTTCCAAGGGAGGGGTGGGGAGGGCAAGAGCCAGAGCAGAAGAGCATTTCTTGTGCTGGGCAAGGAGGCGCAGGAGTTCTAAGTGTGAGAACCGAGGTAATGGGGGTAGGTTGGCTCTGTGAGGTGCTGGCCGTAGAGTCCCTATGGTGTCCTCCGAAAAGGTTTCAGAGGGGACATTTCTATGGTTCCACCTAGTTGACCCCAGGGCAGGGCTCACCTTGAGGGCACAAAACTGGGACACTACTGCCAGGAAGCGCCCGGCGTGGTCTCACTATTCCGCCAGCCCACAGAGATCTCTGGGCAAGACAGTCCCCGTGCCACCAGCCACCTGTGCCCGCTGACGGATGAATGGCTGAGCAAGATGTGGCCTATACAGACAGTGGAATCTTCCTCAGCTGTAAAAGGGGAGGAGAGTTGGGGGCACCTGGGTGGCTCAGCCAATTCAGTGTCCGACTCTTGATCTCAGCTCAGGTCTTGATCTCAGGGTCACTAGTTCAAGCCCCGTGTCGGGCTCCATGCTGGGTCCAGAGCCTACTTTACACACAAACACACACACACAAAAGGGAAGAGATTCTGACACACGGTTCCACATGGATGAACCCTGAGAACGGTATGCGAAGTGAAATGAGCCAGTCACCAAAGGACCCGTGGTCTATGATTCCACCCAGATGAGGAAGCCAGTGAGTTGCCATAGTCATAAAGACAGAAAGTATTGTACTTTCTGGTGGTTGCCAGGGGCATGGGGGTTATTGTTTATTGGGCACAGAGTTTCAGTTTGGGAGGATAACTAAGTTCTGCAGAAGGACGGTGGTGATGGTTGCCTAACAGTGTGAACACGCTTAATGCCACCGACCTGTGCACATAACAGTGGTTAAGATGGTCCATTTATGTATCTTAACCACAATAAAAAAATGTACATACAATTGAAAACATCTTCCAGACACCTGTGGCATTTCCTGCCGTGGGAGTTGATGCTGGAGGGACTGGCCATGATCGAGTCCTAGGTTCTCGACCTTTGCCACACTCCTTGATCTCTCGATCCCATGATGAAGTTTTCTCCCCCCTTCTTCTTCCAGAATTTAAGGTTCACTCTGAAGGAACAATAAATACAATGAGGAGAGAGCTGGTGTGCGTTCTGCTGCTTTTTGGAGCAGCCCTCTCCTTGTCCAGCCAGGTAAGAGGGCCGTTCAGGTCTGTGCCTCCAGCCCGCCGTGTACCCTCGTTGGACTCAGGAGTCCCCGGGGGGTTATGTCGGAGTGCAGGGGCGCAGCAGAGGTCAGTAGGTATGGATCCTCTCTGTCCAGAATGCTCAGGATTCAGGGTCCGTAGGCAGCTCTTCGGACTTGGGTAAATAGTCCACGGCCACAGACTGCCTTCTTCGGAGCTGTTTTTAAAGAGTATGTTTGCATTCATTCATAAGACATCTTTAAAAAGGTGGTGCACCAGCCATGAGCCATGAAGCTGGAGAGCTGCCCTACGCTGCTTACTATCCACTTGGGATGGAAACTACACTCTGGACACACTCTCTAAAAATGCCCAGCAAGCGGGGGCATCATGGAGGGCACAATGAGCAACACCTGCACAGTGAGATTTTAGAGGAGACAGTTGGGGATGGGGACATGGTGGGGAGGGAGGTGGGCTACCACTCCACTAACCACTTGTGGCTAGAATTAAATGCAATTAAAGATTCAGTTCCGTTGCGCTAGCCCCATTTCAAGTGCTTAGTCGCCGCATGCGACTGGTGGTTACGGCACTGGACGGCACAGGAATTAAAGATTTTCACCACTCAGAAAGCTCTTATGGCAGCACTGGTCTAGAAGGAGAGGAAGAATTAGAAAAGAAGGCAAGAAGTGGACATTGCACCTGGGGCCAGCTATACCTGAGGGGGAATCTTCGGGGCGGGTGGCTTCTGATTGGTGGGGGTGTGAGTGGTCTCTGGGTCGGCCATGTTTATTCCTAAAACACCCAGCATGTGCTGATCCTTTTTCCATCCCTGGTCGCTTTGCAGGAAATCCACACCCGATTCAGAAGAGGAGCCAGATCTTACAGAGGTAAGGTGAAAGGGGAAGTGGAAGGGGGGGGGTCTGTGGAAGCAGGAGCCAGAATCAGGGCTTAGGAGTTCAGGGTGCTGTAGGCTCTGTTGGGATTTATCTTCCACCACGCTCAGCTTACTTGAGCTGTGTGAAGGTGAAATTTTGCAGGGTGATTCTGTGACGATGTCTGTGCCACCCCCATCTCTTATTCATTCACTTAGTTAACTAAGGCCCAGTTCTGAGAGGACAGGAACAGACGTGCCCTCAAGGAGTCAGGCTGTCAGGGAGTCACAGAGCTGGCGGCTGGGGCCGGGGTTGGGGGGGTGGGGTGGGTGGGTGGGGGGTGCCAGCTCAGTGGCCCGAAGCCCTGTTACACAGATGAGAAGACAGAGCCAGAGATTGAATGATGGGCCCAAGGCCACACCATGGCCAGGATGCAGCTGCGCAGGTCCTCTGGTGTCCTTTTCTGGGCTGGGAGCTCCATCCTGCCAGAGTCCACCTGGCATCTTTGTTAACTGCCATCTCTGTGCATGCATGTCTTCCGGTTGGTAAAACCAGAGTAACGAGCCTGGGTTACCTCACACAAGTTGCACAGGTGTGGAAAGACTTTTCACTCTAGAGTCGACTCTAGAAACCTGAGGAACATCCCTCAGGAGCACTAGGTAAGATTCCAAAAATAGAACATGCTCAAAGCCAGATTGTCTAGACTCTG
Source organism: Mellivora capensis (assembly GCA_004024625.1). Taxonomy (NCBI): domain Eukaryota; kingdom Metazoa; phylum Chordata; class Mammalia; order Carnivora; family Mustelidae; genus Mellivora; species Mellivora capensis. The sequence continues at coordinate 51,651 of PISX010004217.1, forward strand.
GTTGGAAGAAATCTGGGCCCAGATTCAAGTCTAAAGCTACCAACGTGGGGCCCTCCTCTCTCGTCCTTCATGACCTAGTTCCTTTGGGTCTGGAAGGCTTTGCAACACCTCTTTTAAAGTGGAAGTTTCCCCAGAGTGAAGTATGCTGTAACTTTTTTTTTTTTTTTAAGAGAAAAAGTGAGATAGAGAAAGAGAGGGAGCACATGCGCACACGTGGGAGTGGTAGGGAGTGGTGGGGTGGGGCAGAGGGAGAGAACGAGAGAGAATCTTCAGCAGGCTCCAGCCCAGTGCAGGGCCCAACATAGGATTTGACCCAAGACCCTGACATCATGACCTGAGCCAAAACCAGGAGTCAGACGCTTAACCGACTGAGCCACCCGGGTGCCCGAACGAATGCCTTCGTTGTTGGATAGCACAGCATTTCCAACAAGGGTATCCTGGCCCCAGCAGACCTCCCAAAGAAACAATAGTATTATTTACAATGAGCATGTGTCACTTCTTTAGTTAATGAAAAGTTGAAGATTTCTTAAGTTGGCATTCTGCTTTGCAAACAGAGAGAGATGAAGAGGCCAGGAATATCAATGTGAGTACTCAGACCGTTTTCATTATATCACAAATACTAGTGAGAGCAGCACATTCCCCACACAGATTATGATGTCAATTTTCTTTTGGGCTAGCAATGCATCATTTGTGTGGTAATACTCATATGGGTCAAAAACTTTGGTAGGCAATTATATATATGTACATGTTTCTGATGAATGAAAATGAAAAATTAGGGGCACCTGGATGGCTCAGTCAGTTGGGCACCTGCCTTTGGCTCAGGTCATGATCCTTGGGTCCTGGGATTGAGCCCCACATTGTGCTCCCTGCTGAGCAGGGAGCTTTTGCTGCTCCTCTCCACTCATGCTTTCCCAATCTCTCTCTCTCTCTCTAATAAATAAATTAAAAAAATATTCTTTAAAAATAAAAATATAAGGGACTCCTGGGTGGCTCAGTTGGTTAAGTGGCTGCCTTCGGCTCAGGTCATGATCCCAGCGTCCTGGGATCGAGTCCCACATCGGGCTTCTTGCTCGGCAGGGAGCCTGCTTCTCCCTCTGCCTCTGCCTGCCACTCTGTCTGCCTGTGCTCGCTCTCTCTCTCTGACAGATAAATAAATTAAAAAAATATATATAAAATAAAATGAAATATTAAAATATACCTAGTAAATGCATTTTGATAGGTAAACTCTTCCAAGATGAGGGTCCGTCCGAGGAAGAACGACAAACACGGTCTTTGCGGACTGATTGGTAGATGTGTGTTATCTTCTGTCTGGGATGACTAGTGATTGAGGAACTTTCTCAATAGGACCTGGGGTGGGGCAGTGGCAGCGTTTGGGCAGTTGTGCCCTCAAGAGGCCGCCTGTCTCTCTTTCCAGTGAGCTGCAGAGATGAGAAGACGCAGACACTCTACGTGCAGAACGAGTCATGGCTGCGCCCGGGCCTGCGGGGCAACCGCGTGGAGTACTGTCGCTGCGTGGGTGGCCGCCCACACTGCCACTCTGTGCCCGTCCGAAGTACGTAAGCGCTCGCAGCCCAGGCTTGGAGCTCCAGCTCTCCCACTGCCCCCCACCACCCACTGCACATGCATGCAGAACTTTAGCCATTGGTTCCCCACAGGCTCTGCCTTAGGCCAATGTGAAGGCACTGAGCCAACAAGTGAGACTGTGACCTGGGACCCATGCCTTCTCCAGCCTGGCCTCAGTTTCCTCATCTGTCCAATGGGGGCAATGGGTGTAACTGCTTCATGGTTTGCAGAGAGGATGAAATGAGCTCCTTTTATAAACTGCCGAGAATAGAGCCTGACACGTGGAGCTCACTCCTATCATCCTTAGAACTGCTTTTTAAGGTGACCAGGGGCTTCCTTGTTTTGTCCCTGACAGGTTGCAGCGAACCCAGGTGCTTCAATGACGGGGTATGCCAGCAGGCTCTCTACTTCTCAGATTTTGTCTGCCAGTGTCCTGAAGGGTTTATGGGGAAGCGCTGCGAAATAGGTGAGTGGTAGGTGGGCAGTGCGGGAAGAGGGACAGAATCCCAAGTCTTCCCAGAAAGGAGAGGCAGTGTATGGTGATATGGGGAGGCGGGCGGTGGGGGGGGGAGGGGCAGGGAAGGATCCTCCAAGGGTCAGTTAGGAAACCAGAGTGTTGGGCCCAGTGGGCAGAGCCTTGGGAGCCAAGCTGGAGTCTGCCTGGGGCACCCCGGCTACCCCATGTACCACCTGTGCCCCAATAGCTTCAGCAGCCAGCCTGCCTCGCTGGTTTGGGGTGACAACAGAGCAGACGTGAAACCCCTTTGGAAAACTAAATGACAGAAGGGGCATCACATGTCCTGCTTTCAATCAGATGCCAGTGCCACCTGCTACAAGGACCAGGGTATCACCTATAGGGGCACATGGAGCACAGCAGAAAGCGGGGCCGAGTGTATCAACTGGAACAGCAGCGTGCTGGCCTTGAAGCCGTACACTGGGAGGAGGCCCAACGCCGTCCAGCTGGGCCTTGGCAATCACAATTACTGCAGGTGAGAGGGCCACCCACCCTCCCTGAGCTCGCTCCCTGGGGAGCAGCTGCTATAGCCTGAAGCGACCCGGAGCTGATCAGCCACGGCTCTCCAGAGAAACAGAACCAATACACTCCCTCCCGATATGGTGATTCATTGCAAGGAGTTGGCTGGCTGCGAGGGCTGGCATGTCTGAAATCTGTGGGCCGGCCAGCAGGCTGCAAACTCAGGCTTCTCTGTTGCAGTCTGGAGGCAGAATTTCCACCCCAGCTTTCGCTCCTAAGGCCTTCCACAGATTGGAGGAGGCTGCCCACATGATGGGGGTTAATCTCCTTCACTTCAACAGATTGCTGATATTAACCACAGCTGCAGCATCTCTTCACGACAGCACCTAGATTAATGTTCGATTAGATAAATGGGCACTTAGAGCCAAGTTAATCCATAAAACCGATCATCCCAGGCCAGCCCTTGTCAACACGGCTTCTGTGCACAAGTCCTTAACCCACCCTTAGTCTCCAGATGGAGACAGTAGCCCAGTCATACTTCCACCCAACCTGATCCAGCTCTCCCGGGTACAACCGGAAGTGCACTGACCTTTTCCCCGGAAGAGGATGCAAAGTCCTTGGGTCTGAGAGGGAGTCTTCACTTTTCCCCTCCCACGGCCTTCCCTGGCTGCTTTTTCAGAAACCCCGACCGTGACTCGAGGCCCTGGTGCTACGTCTTCAAGGCAGGGAAGTACAGCAGTGAGTTCTGCAGCACGCCAGCCTGCCCCAAGGGTAAGTGCAGCCTCCCTCTTCCCCCGCAAACCCCCAGCGTCCTGGAAGTAGAGTCTCAGAGGATAAAGCAACTGTGTTTCTACAGCTGAGGGGACAAAGGAGTAAGCTGCTGGTTCATCATTTTCAATGCAGAGGGAAGACAAGTCAGGAGATGTAGGTCTTCACCCAGGGTCTGGCCTCCAATTAGCTGTTTGACCTTGAGCTGGTTTCTTTGCCCCCGACCCTCCATTTCCTCAGGTACAGAGGAGAAGGGGGCTCCACACTGGTGGTTTCCAGGCCTTTTGAGGAGGAATGGAGATTCTCCCTTTCATGCTTGAGGGGCGTATTTTCCATCTCTCTCTCTCTCTTTTTAAGATGCTTAATGTAGAAGATTTTCCAAATTTAAAAATACTAAATTATAAAAATGTACTATGAATTCTGTGGTGCTTTTACAAATAATGATATCACAATAGTATAAAAAATGTGTTTTAAAGTTCTAAATATTCATACACAATAATAATGTGCCTTCTGCCTATAGATAAGTCTGACATGTCTGTGAATTTGAGGACACTTTACAGTAATTCTAAAGCATCTTCTCCCTTCCAAGGATCAGTAAATTGCGGCTCACTGGTCTAGGTGGCCTTAAAGATCATTTTCATTATGTTGTGTAGAGTGGTACACTCTGCCAGTTTCAAGTGGGGAGAAAGGAGGGTAAAATGGGGCAAATAGGCAGCATCTGTAGGTCCATATGCCCTCTTCCTGCTCAAGGCCAACAAACCCTTCACAGCCCCGGCAGACAAAATCTGAGAAACTGGGGTCAGCTGACATGTCGCTCCATTGAAGAGCCCCGTTCACCACAACCTGTCAAGTATAAACAAGGAAACTCCCAATTACCTTCAAAGCAGCTCCAGCAATAATCACTACTAGTTGGGCATAGACCCTTCCTATCCAACATGAATGAACCCTCAAGGATCTCTCAACACAGCAATCTAGAAAGCCACATCCAACTGATGAAAGCTGGCCCACCAACCGAAAGTCATTTACCACCCCTATGTAAAAGGGCTTGGAGGAGGAGGAAAGAGAAGAGGTGGGATGGTTATCTCCTCCCTCCTATGGGCAGGCTGGCTGCCTTCATCCTGTCAGGCCTGCCGCCCCTCTCAGGTCCAGCTGCAAACCCTGACTCGCCTGCTGTAGCATTTAATTGCTTTTGTTTCAGTTTGAGATTTCTTTTGTTCCAGAAAAAAATGAGGACTGCTACTTTGGAAAGGGGTTAGCATACCGTGGCACGTACAGCCTCACTGCGTCTGGTACCTCCTGCCTCTACTGGAATTCTGTAGTCCTAGCAGGCAAGGTCTACACAGCATGGAAGACCAATTCTCAGGCGCTGGGCCTGGGCAACCACAATTACTGCCGGTATGTAGCAAAGGGTCCATGGGGTTCATGTCTGGGCAGAAGGCAGGACTGGGGTGTGGGATGGGACAAGATTTCATACCTCAAGTTATAGGAAAGACCCAGTGGGTGGGAAGGAACCAGGGATATGATCTAGTCACACCCATTCACTCGCTAGAATAACATCTTTTATAAAGAGTGAAGTTCACCAGTTTGTCAACCCACATTGCAAGTTCGAGGTGCTGTCCCATAGCCACATAGGCCTTATCTGCTCGGTTCTTATATGGCGCCTTTCTCCCAGTGAATCATAAGAGTGTCCTCACAGCACAGCTTACAGTTCCTTCCAACATCCCTGTTAGAGGAGAATGTTGTGTTGCTGATAGAAAAACAAAACTAAAGTTGTTTTCCTCTGGTGAGATCTCTGACAGAGCCAAGTTCAGAACTCAGGCCCTTCCTTTCCAGCTCATTGTTTGGCCATTGGTTTACTGAGCCTCCTTTCTCTCTCACATGGCTTATGATGTGATTGAAAACCTTAAACTCTCTTATCATCTAGGAACCCAGATGGGGATGCCAAGCCTTGGTGTCACGTGCTGAAGGACCACAAGTTGACGTGGGAATACTGCGACGTCCCCCAGTGCTGTAAGGGCTGGCCCTTGGCCACCTGCCGCTGCCCAGCCCCCCCTCTTGACCATTTCCTCTGCCACTTCCCATATCCTCACAGCTGTCTGCTTCAGACTGTGTCGCTCCCAGATTTTCAGGAAGACTTTGGTGGGGAGGGGCTTTCCATGACTGAAGCAATGCTCTGGGCAGGTGTTCACTCCCCATGCACGAGGGTGACACAGAGGGGCAAAGCGAAAGAGAAGAACTTGCCCGTTTCTCTTAGAATTCATTAGGCTCTGAACTCCTCTCTCCAGATGCCTTTACTAATGGTTCGTGATGAGGTCGTGGTGAGCATGGAGGAGGATAGCTCACATTTATGGCCGCCTCCATAACAAAGTGCTCTGGTAGCATTCTTCCTACTATGTGGTCAGAGGTGGTCTTCCTATCTTTAGTTTCCAGATGGGGAAACCAGCTCCCAAGTCATGTGGCCTGCTGAAGCTCAGTGGGCTCCGGGTGGCAGAGCCTGCGTCTGGTCCCACATCCTCTGACCCCACAGCTTGTCCTTCTGTGAGCTCTCCCAGCTTTTTTCCCAGAGCCCGTGTCACACAGGGGAACTGGGTGGGTGGAGGGAGTGGAAGACTCAGAGGAAATTCAAGTTGGCACATTTTGCTAAAAAACCTTAGTTTAGAAGTTGTCCGAGAATAGATTATTATGACTCCATTCCTGTGAACACACATATTAGCCCAAATGTTGCTCAAGGAACGTATTACGTAACTGGGCGGGTAAGTCGCAAACTACCAGTGGACTCACAACGAAGGCCATGCCTAGAGAGTCCCCAGTGAGCGGTATCAGTAAGCTCGTGCGGAGCCTGGTGGGCTGGGAGTGTTAAGAAAGCTCCATGAGGGACGCCTGGGTGGCTCAGTTGGTTAAGCGGCTGCCTTTGGCTGGGGTCATGATCCCAGCATCCTGGGATCGAGTCCCACATCGGGCTCCTTGCTTGGCAGGGAGCCTGCTTCTCCCTCTGCCTCTGCCTGCCACTCTGTCTGCTTGTGCTCGCTCGCGCTCTCTCCCTCTCTCTCTGACAAATAAATAAATTAAAAAAAAAAAAAGGAAGAAAGCTCCATGAGGAGGCAGGGTTTCATCTAGGCCTTGACGGATGGGCAAGGTGGGGTAGATGGAAGAGAAATGGGGCAGGCATTCTCCAGGAGGGAGCCGCAGGACCACATTATTTCTGAAGCCAGGAGGCGGGTGCGGGGGAAAAAACTGGGGCTAATGAAGCACAGCAGAAAGATCCCATTGGGAGTCAGACAAGTCTGGGTTCTAATCCGGAGGCCGCTGTGGCCTTGAGCAAAAATTTCCCAGCCTCTCAGGGTTCCAAGAGGAGAATCCGGGAGAGGCGCTCAAGGAACTCAGCTGAGGACTGCAGGTCTGATCTCCTTTCTCTGTCCTGCCCTCTCCCAGCCACCTGTGGCCTGAGACAGTACAAGCAGCCGCAGTTCCGCATCAAAGGAGGGCTCTACACAGACATCGCCTCTCATCCGTGGCAGGCCGCCCTCTTTGTCAAGAACAGGAGGTCACCGGGAGAGAGGTTTTTTTGTGGCGGAATACTGATCGGTTCCTGCTGGGTCCTGTCTGCTGCCCACTGCTTCCAGGAGAGGTAGGGACTTCCGAAAACCCAGTAGGTCTCCCTAGACTTTGAGGCCTTGAAACCGGGGCCCGTTAGAAGCAGCCCCCCAGCAAGCAGCGCATCCCAAGGCTGTTTCTCCGTTAGGTACGATCCCCACCACCTCAGGGTGGTTTTGGGCAGGACATACCGCGAGGTCCCCGGAGAAGAGGAGCAGAAATTTGAGGTTGAGAAATACATCATCCATGAGGGATTTGATGATGACACGTACAACAATGATATCGGTGAGATGTCCTATTGTCCCTGCTCCAGACGACCCGACAGCCACCCTGCCCCACCGTGGGCGTCCCCACCTCTGCCTCCCACAGCCTCGCCCTCCCCATCTCCCCCGCCCTCCCGTCAGACGGAGCGTTCCACGAGGCTTATTCTCTTCCCGGTCTCCTTCCAGTCCTGCTAAAACTGCAGTCGGACTCGCTACTCTGTGCCCAGGAGAGCGACGCTGTCCGCGCCGTGTGTCTGCCCGAGGCCACCCTGCAGCTGCCCGACTGGACAGAGTGCGAGCTGTCTGGCTACGGCAAGCACGAGGCGTGTAAGTGGAAGGAAGTCTCGGCTCCGTCCTGTCTGTCTGCCGGGCAGCGGGCCATGCACATATTGAGAGGAAGAAGTCACGAGAACGTTCTAGCCCTGGCCCAGGCACTGGCGCTGTGTAAATGTAGGCAGGCTCCCCGCAGACCGAGAAGCCACCGTCTGCCTTCCCCATCTCACAGGTCACTGTGCAGGTCAAGAAAGGAGTGAATAATACAAGTGCTTGGAAGGGCTCAAGATGGCAGGAAAGTTCCGATGAGAAGGGGAGGCTGGTGATTAGGGCGTGGGGCTCTTGGGACTCTCCGGTCCTGTCGGTCTAGATTTGCACCTGGTAGCGGTGGGAGCCAGGACGAGGGTTTTCCTGTTACACGGCTCCGAGCCCCCATGACAACATGGGGGTAGAATCACCTACTGCCTGAGAGTATGAGAACTCAATGACAGTAGGTTAAGCCGGTGGTTTTCAGCCAGGGTGTTTTTGCCACCCGGGAACACAATGGCCCTCTCTGGAGGCATTTTTGATTGTTACGACTGAGGAAGGAGGTTTAACTAACATTTAGCAAGTTGAAGCAAGGGACGCTGCCAAACACTTGCCATGCACAGCCCCCCTCAAAAAAATGATCTGGCCCCAAATGCTGGTACTGAGAAACCATGGGCGAAATAAACTCTATAAAATATCTAGTTTTGGGGACACCTGGGTGGCTCAGTCAGTTAAGCAGCTGCCTTGGGCTCAGGTCATGATCCCAGGGTCCTGGGATCAAGCCCCGAATCAGGCTCCCTTCTCGGTGGGGAGCCTGCTTCTCCCTCTGCCTGCTGCTTCCCCTTCCTCCCCGTACACTCTCTCTCTGACAAATAAATAAATAAAATCTTTTTTTTTTTTTTAAGATTTTATTCATTTATTTGACAGAGATCACAAGCAGGCAGAGAGGCAGGCAGAGAGAGAGAGAAGCAAGCTCCCCACTGAGCAGAGAGCCTGATATGGGGCTGGATCCCAGGACCCCGAGATCATGACCCGAGCTGAATGCAGAGTCTTAACCCACTGAGCCACCCAGGTGCCCAATAAATAAAAATCTTTTAAAAAAGTAAAATATTTGGTTTTGTCAGTCAAAGCAGTATTGACAATATTTCCTAGGCTTCAGCCCCATCCATCTGAAAGCTGGATCCAAATTAGCCATTTTTGGAATAGTTGGCTTCCTCCTTCTAAAAGGTTTATACGTAACTTTCCCTAAGATTGTAAGATATTTTCCCTTCTCTGTTTCAGCTTCTCCTTTCTATTCTGAGCGGCTGAAGGAGGCTCATGTCAGGCTGTACCCATCCAGCCGCTGCACATCACAGCATCTGTTTAACAAAACCATCACCAACAACATGCTGTGCGCTGGAGACACTCGAAGCGGCGGGAACCAGGCAAACCTGCACGATGCCTGCCAGGTAGACGCAGGGGTCTCGCCGCACTGGGGCCCTCCCAAGGGGAGGAGTGGCTCTTGGCCCACAGGTTCCAAGCAAGGAAAAAGTTAGAGCCAGAATGGTTGAGTTCTTCTTAGTGAGGCACTGGAGATTCTAGATGAGGGCTTCAAAAAATAACACCATCAGAGTGAGATCAAAGTTACCCAAACCTAAGAAATCTAAACTGCAGGAAATTTCCCCAGTGTCTACCCCGGAAACTCCACCTGATTCAGGGTTTCCTGTAAGCCCAGGCAATTGATGGACTATTGAAGTGATGGGTAAAGCCACCCAAATGAGGTGGTGCTTGACTTCTGGAGGAGGCTAGAGAGTTGGAGTCTGCCAAGTAGGGGTGGGGGAGGAAGAGCTGCGGCTCACTCAGAAGTATGACCCAGATGAGTTGTGAGACAGAAGTTTCAAAAACTCACACCAGCCCTAAGATGAGGCCTGTCGCCTGGGAAAGCAAACTATTTCAGGCTGTGTTGGCATCCTTATTAGAGTTGGTACTTCTGTTTTGTGATAACCAGGCACCTGTAAGGGACACACCAGCCTGTGGGATTAGGACCTAGATATAACCAAGGCACCATTATTGATGAGCCATTTCAAGCCTACAGTGTGCCAGGCTCTCCATCGAGGGGCTGGGGGTTAGAGGGAAAAAAAAGAAGGAAGCAGGGCTCTTGCACCGCAGACTCTGTGGGCTTTGTTCTTATAAGGTAAATTATCAGCATTTTCCCCCAGTTCCTTGACAACCTTTGTCTCTTTTCGGATGGTTTCTTTAGAAACCTCAGCTGTACCCCTAGCTCAACAGTCATTAAAAGGTTGTATGCAAAGTGAAACCTTGATCTGCAAGCTTCAAGTCAAAAACAAAAAACAAGGGGCACCTGTGTGGCTCGATGGGTTAAGCCCCTGCCTTTGGCTCAGGTCATGATCTCAGGGTCCTGGGATCGAGCCCCACATTGGGCTCTCTGCTCAGCAGGGAGCCTGCTTCCTCCTTTCTCTCTGCCTGCCTCTCTGCATACTTGTGATCTCTATCTGTCAAATAAATAAATAAATAAAATCTTAAAAAAACAAAAACAAAAACAACAAAAAACAAGAAGTGATTTTGATTCAATAAGACAATAACGGCCAACCACGACCAAGAGTTTTGCAAAATGTCATGCTTTCTCCCAATTAATTCCCAGAACAACCTCTTATGGTAGAGAGTAGGATCCCGATATTCAAGATAAGAATACCGAAGCACAGTTAGCCTGAGGCCACACAGCTACCGGGTGGTAGAGTTAAAAGGAGCAGCGTTGTGGCCTGAAATGGCTGAGCAATTATCTCAATTCTAGTTTGCAAAGTAGATACAGCCTAATCATGGACAGGATCTAGACAGTAGGAGAAGGAAAGGATAAGTGAATTGGGGGAAATCCAATGGGGAGACAAGCATGAGAGACTGTGGATTCTGAGAAACAAACTGAGGGTTTTGGAGGGGAGCAGGGAGGGGGTTAGGTGAGCCTGGTGGTGGGTATTAAGGAGGGCATGTATTGCATGGAGCACTGGGTGTGGTACATAAACAGTGAATCTTGGAACACTGAAAAAATTAAAAAAATAAAATCTTAAAATTTTTTGGAAAAAAAAAGATCATTGATAAAAATTTCCCTCTCTGAACAAAATACTTTGAAGAAGACGACATTAGCACTACAAATATTAACCCTAACTTCCCTTCAAAGAGTCTGTGTTTTTTTGCAAACAACCAACCCGTTCTCTCTATTGCAGGGTGACTCAGGCGGCCCCTTGGTGTGTATGAAGGACAACCGCATGACTTTGGTTGGCATCATCAGTTGGGGCATTGGCTGTGGGCAGAAAGACGTTCCTGGCATATACACCAAGGTTACTAATTACCTAGACTGGATTCAAAACAATATGCGACCGTGACCAAGGACATCCAATTCCCTGAAATCACGGGGAGACCCTGCTTCCTCTACTTCAGAAGACACACCGAGGCGAAGGGCTTCTTTACAGAGCTGAGCCATCACACAGTACAAGCGGGTGGCGGGGCAGGGGGAACCCAGAGGAGAGGGGAGAGGATAGGTTTTCATAGGTACTTCCCATTTTAGAAGTTTTCAGGGGTTAAGATCTGATTTCAGAATATAGTTTGGCAGCTGAGAAGACAGACAAACGCCAACCCCTCCAGTAATACCATCATCTAAGGCAGAAGAGAGGGAGAAGACCAGCCTCCTGATCTGTCACCACGAGAAGCTTTGAAAATGGGACCACAAAGATAAAAGCATGTCTCAATAGTGAAAAAGTAACGAGATCCTTCAGGAAGGAAGGATTGCATTAGAAATGGAATGTCTATTTATAGTGACAAGGAAGCCCAATGGGGCCTCCTAATAAGGGATGGGCTGGCTGGCCAGATCTTGTTCCTCAATACCACCTTTTAAATCAAGTATTTGGCTTTTCCCTTTCACCACTTTACAGCTCTTGGAAGGAAATTTTTTTGTGTATAGTGTAAATCTTTTTTTCTATATAAACTTTACAATAAAACAGATTTGTATCATTTTAGTAACTGATAAACTAGGCTTTAGTATATTTATATCAACCCATTTTAGTTTTTATTTTGTTGCCATGCCCCTGTATTATACTGTGTGGAAATAATAAATTCAGATTATTTTTCACATATTTTCCCAAATCTGAGTGGGATAATTTTGTTATACTTGCAGAATCTTACAGATCATTTATTCTTGGTACTCACTGTCACATTTTAAAAAATCATCTCAAATATTTCCTTTCGTTCATTGGACATATACAGAATACTTGCTGTATACAAGGCAACGTGCTAGGTGCTGGAGACAGTAAAAAGGAGGAGGAAAGCAGTTCTCTGTTTGACAGGAAAATAAGGTACTTAAAGAAATACCCAGGTACAACACAGATGGGTCACGAAAACTGGGTTTCAGTTGCAGAAAGTATGAGGGGATCTTAAGGAAAAACAGATAGGGCTTTCAAAAACTGGGTGAGCTTTGGACTGGTGGGGAGGTGGGTAAGGCATCCTTGAGATCAGGAATGTCACTGCATGGAAATAGAAAGATCTGGAGAGCAACAAGGGCCATGGGAATATGGGGAAGGATTTTTGTACAGGTTGTCGGAAGTGAAGGTCATGAAGAATGTAGGTAGGAGCTTTAATTATGGTGCTTCGAAGGCCAAACTGAGTTTTGGACTTGATTCTGTAGGCAACACGGAGCCACTGGGGCTTGTGTGCAACCTAAGTAAAGAACTGATCATGCACTGGGGAAAATGAACCCCGAGGGGGTTGGAATGAAGGCAGGCCGGGTAGGCAGACTCCACGGACAGCACCCAGGGTAGTAGAAAGGGGAATGGGAGCATGACCTTGCCAACACAGTAGCATCCTACCGTGGGTCAGCCGAGAAGCTAGTATTGGCCATTTTCTTCCCAGTCCATTTTCCTTTCCTGTTCATCTGAAAGAATTAACTCTCAGACCATGGGACGCCCGGCTGCCTCAGTTGGAGGAGCACACAACTCTTGATCTCAAGGTTGTGAGTTTGAACCCCATATGGGGTGTAGAGATTATTTAAATAAATAAAACTTAAAAAAAAAAAAAGACCATGCACTCCCAGACCAGTCCATGCTAGTATGTTCCTTAAGGATGCTGCTTTCTGCTTCTCTTAGACTATTTCTTAGCTCAAGCTGCAGTTCCTGTTCCTGGCTGCAAGCTGACAGGTTGTATCATCACTGCCAGCTCAGGTCCAAGAAAAAAATCTAAGGGTGCTTGCTGTTGGATATATGCCACCAGTTTCCCAAAGAGGACACAAAGTTGCAGTTGCCTCTCTTGAAAGGCTGTGAGAATGGCCCACTTTAGAGGTTCTTAGAAGAAAAGTATGTAGTTTTAGCTCACAGAAGAGACTCTCTGAAGCCCAAGAGTTTTAGAGGGGAGCGAAACCCAAACTTCCCTGAAATACTCAAGCCCCCTCCTCCCCCACCCAGAGCAGTTAAGCCTGAGGTCACAGATTCCTCCACCTTAAACCTCTCCCATGCAAGTTTTCCCATGCAAGCGGTACATTTTATGGTAGACAGAAGTGTGCCCCGGCCATTAGACAAACCCTGCTCTAGGACAATGGGCAGGACTCCCAGAGAGCGCATCTCTGGCAGGAATTCAGTGGGTTTCGCCCCCTCCCCTTTGCATGACAAGACTTTCTTCAGAGACCCGGATGAATGAAATGAACTGAAGCAGCAAGGCCTCCTGGGATGGAAATGCCAAGTTACAGGCCCCTGCATTCCTCAGGGTGAGGTCCTGGCAACCACAGGCTGGGTGAAGACATTGCTCACAGGCGGCCGCAGACCGAGCTGCAGGGCAGAGTCCCAACCCCGCAAACAGATTCCTGTGAGTTACACCAAAATACATTCAAAGAACAACAACACATCATTACCCGGTGTGGGTTAGGAAATTTAGGATAAAATGTCTGGAACTTGGCAGGCCAGGGAAAGGTGAAATTAAATAGTTCCTTTTCCCCCACCCGGTTAATAAAGCAAACAGACGCTAACAGATCTGAAGGACAAGAAAGATTCTTGGGCAGCTGTGCAATACATTTTAGTGGGTAAAGACTTAGAGGTACTCAGATGATGGAAACTGCTATCCTCCTAGAGCCCCGATCTTAGGTCTGGTTATCAAAAAGAGTATCATAAATTTGGGGGTCCACGTTGAACTTCAAAAGTCCAAAACTCACACCATCCCCAGTACTTGGGATCCCCCAGCACTGGGGGAAAGTTTAAGAGTTTCAAATCCGATTCTAAAATTCTAACGTGCAATAAATTAAATTCATTGCTAGCCCTGAGTCACCACCTACTGGTCACAGAGGAAAGTACATGTATTTTTTTAAATATTTTTTTTAAATTTCATTTATTTATTTGACGGAGAGAGATATCACAAAAAGGCGGAGAGGCAGACAGAGAGAGAGAGGAGGAAGCAGGCTCTTTGCTGAGCAAAGAGCCCGATGCGGGGCTCGATCCCAGGACCCTGGGATCATGACCTGAGCTGAAGGCAGAGGCTTTAATCCACTGAGCCACCCAGGTGCCCCGAAAGTACATGTATTTTTTTATAAAATTCACTAGGTCACACCACAGTGCAACCAGAACAGCCAGAGCATGGGGGAAGCCATGTTACCAGCCAAGGCAGATGCGATGGAGTATTCATAAACACCAAACACTGTAGTTCATAAACAGAAAAAAGCCCTAATGTCTTTTCATGACCACGAGGGATTTACCAAAGGATATCATTACAGATACGGGCTAACAGCCAGTGTCCATACTTCACAGATCGCTCATGACTTAATGGGCGATTCATGACTTAACTTCATTTCACGCCTGAACCGGCCAACCAAAGTCAAAAGCGTGGTGAAAGCACTAGAATAGCCATCGGCAGCTTTAATGGGGAAAAACGACTGATCTTCACCTTTGTTCTTACCACTTTATAAATGACATTAACATCAACATCCCCTATTTCCAGAAGTAACGAGAATCCTACCATAGCTATGGCGTTAGGTCTACTGGTTTGAAAAGACAAAAGCAGTAAGATCCTCCTGAACGGACTTCTCACTGCCTCTTCTGAGGCCTGCCTGGCATAACACTACTGTCAGTCCCAGTAACGAGACAGTCAGGACACAGAGGACTGGTAAAACTCAACTTTATTACGATTCAAACACAGGAGATACTTCCACGCATGTTAAACATATATGGAGTTGAACAGCTCAACCAAGACGCCCCGCTGGGCGGTTGCAGCAATGCCCCGCTAGGCTTGAGGTCTGCTACACGCGGGATACATTACCATGAACTGTCCTGGAGGAAATATCATAGCTGGATGTATAACCCTAAAAACATCCAGGGACCAAGACTGGTTGTTTTCCTATGACCTAGAAAACCTTCAAATACTCCAGCGCTCTTGGAAGAAGTAATTCTGAGTATTCTGGGATCATAGGCAGAGCTGTTCCCCCTACCCTGCCAGGTGCGTATAAAGGACATAGTCATTCGGGACAAATTCTGGAGTGATGGGAGTATGAAACACACCTGTTTGTATACAACACAATTCATCCCAGAGGAAAACCACAAAGCAATATTACTGTGCAGGAAAAACAAGTCCAGGAAGTAGGGAGATAAAACTCGCAAAACAAAATTGCTTAAGGATTTGGAAACGGCTTCAGAGAAAAATGTAAGGTTTGGAAAGCACAGGTCTTCATTTTTCTCCATGCATGAAGCAGAGCACAATATCACTCTTTTAAGCTAGAACAATAATAATTTAAAAACCTGTCTTTTATATAAATATTTAAACAGGTAGTAGGCATATTGAACTCGAACAAAAATTACCCATTGGGAAAGTCTGAGCAACTCCCTCAGCCGCCATGTTTCTTAAACTGGAGTACACATGATCAACATGGCCCATCTTCCTTCAGTAACAGCTTTATTCAAAGGTTTAGAGGAGATATATATATATATATATGTATATATATATATTTTGGTCTTGAAACAAAGATGGGCCGGTCGATTTAGATTACTAATAGCCCTATTATAGAATGGAGCACAGAAGACTCCAATGAGAACTTTACTGAGCAGCTTCCAGGATTAACCATGCCTCTCGATGGTAAGCATTCTTTTTACTTAGGGTTACTGATGGAAAAGTGTCAGACAGCAAGGCTTAGACTCCAGCACTAGCCCCGCACTGACAAGGGTAACTAAGGAGTCACTGGGTTATAGCTGTGATGCGCTTCGTGAGGAAGTTGGTCATCTACACTTCAACACTGTGACACACAAAAATCTGGCTGCCCTGGGATTATGGAATTGGGTTTTCTGCAACTGTCCTTGGGTAACAGGAAAAAGGCTGGTGATTTCTGCAGCGTAAAGTGAGTAAACCGTTTTGGGTTAGGGAAAGGGGCATTTCAGGCAGCCTCTGCCAGGAAGAGAGCAGGTCACCTTCTCACAGAAGATGACAGACCAAGTGCTAAAGGCAAACATTAGTTAGTACCTGAAAACTGGTTGGATATCATCATAGTCTTCAAGCGAAAATCTGAAGCTACTGGGGTTTTCCATGTCATTAGTGGACTCAAATTTAGGAAACTTCCAGTTCACTTCTAGAAGTACTGATGATTTTATATATATATATATCAAAGTAGAAGGATCAGAAAGAAACCAACTCCACTCCTCCTTCCAACCCTCCTTCATGTGGAGCTTGACTGCTTTTTCTGCCCCTTTCACTTGAGCCTGTGTCCTCATATTTCTTCGGTACTGTTTCCTTTCTTCTCCCTAATAGATCAGATTCGTTATTAACTGGCCTTTCTGTGACTAGAATTCATTTCCTTCCAAGCTTTCTTTCCTTCTTTCTAATCTTTCTACCTGAAAAAACAAAAAGAAGTCATTCACTGGCTTTAGATCATTAAAGCCAAGCAAGTAACAAATCCTACTCTTTTTTCTATGGTAACCACGTTTAAAATAGTTAGATATGGCATCAAGTGTCTCTACCCTCCATCACACATCTCTTCTCGCAGAACTGAATTGGCACTGATTGTGTTTCAGTTCTGTCCAGTTCTCCCTGGCGACCCTTCTCTCCCTTGATTAGCTCCATGGCACTGAAGGCTAAGGAAAAAAGGGAGTGGGTGGGTCCAGAAGGGGATACTGACCTAGGAGACAGGCTGATATTTTTTACTTCTAGACAAGTAAGAAATGAAAAAGCGTTCATGACTGTTCTTTTTGCAAAACTCTCCCTTCAGGTTCGAACTTGGAACTTTCCAGCTTTGGTCATGTATTTTATGCCCTTAAAGGGTTTGTACTTTTCTCCATACATATCCAGACGATTCACCTTGAGTCCTGGAAGGAAGGAAGATAGGCATTATTCAAAAAGGAGCATGTAGCATGTCTGTTCAAATTCATTTTAATGGGGCGCCTGGGAGGCTCAGTTGTTAAGTGTCTGCCTTCAGCTCAGGTCACGATCCCATGGTCCTGGGATTAAGCCCTATATCAGGCTCCCTGCTCAGTGGGAAGCCTGCTTCTCCCTCTCCCACTCCTGCTTGTGTTCTCTCTCTCTCCGTCAAATAAATAAAATCTTAAAAATAAAACTCATTTTAATTCAGAGGGATCAGTGCAATAGAGATAGTTCTAACAATGAACCAGAAAAATATTAATAATTGCCCCTTATTTATTTCATTTTCCTGAAGCTCACAGATTTTTTACTCTTGGTCTGAACACCGATAATAAAAACTTCTCCAACAAAAAGCTATCCTATTTGGAAGACCTGTTTGTAAAGTGGCAAGGGCAGAAAGTTAAATGCAGACTGAAATGAGGATAAGGAAAAAATAAGACCCTTCTATATTTTTCTCAAGTTACTGGATGGAATACATGAATTAATAATAAAATTCATGTATAATGAAATAAAATATAACTTAATGAATGAATGAATGCTTCTTAGTATTCTCACTGTACAGTATAAAAGCAAAATACCTTTAATACTGCACAGGGCTTTAAAATTTGTGAAGTGTTTTGGGGTGCCTGAGTGGCTCAGTGGGTTAAAGCCTCTGCCTTGGGCTCAGGTCATGATCTCAGGGTCCTGGGATCAAGCCCCGCATCGGGCTCTCTGCTCAGCGGGGAGCCTGCTTCCTCCTCTCTTTCTGCCTGCTTCTCTGTGATCTCTATCAAATAAATAAATAAAATCTTTAAAAAAAATTGTGAAGTGTTTTAAGATGAAAGAGTTTATAATTGAAGTGAATGCTATCCACTTAAATTAGACAAATTCTGTTGGTAAAGAAAAATAGGAACTTTATATAAAGCTGAAGTTATCTCCTATCTGCCTTACACACTAATTTTAAGGCAAATAATAACATAGACGGAAAGTGCCTGGCGCATAGGAAATGTCCGGTAGGCAGTAACTATCATCATCACCAGCTTGAGACAGGTGCAGATCGCAGTGGGCTGATGTGGGTTCCATGTGGTAATAAAAGCAAATGTGAAAGTCCTTCTGAATCTGGGGGAAAGGAGAGGAAATTGTTCTTCTCGGTTTCCAGCTGAGAATGCAGAAGCTTCCTATCCTGCAAACCTTGGGAACCCCACACTGACAAGGCCAGGATGACTCAACACCTGCTCGATGACACTCCATCCACCCACGCTGCTTCCTTCCCCACCGTGTCTTAGACACTGGCAGTCAGGTCACTTCAGCCAGCTTCAAAGTAAGGATGCTGAACTTTCCCCAGAAATGCTAAAGAAGATTTTACTCAAGATCACCTGCCAGGAAATGAAAACAAACTCCATAAATAGGGACCCAGCAGAAGGCTTTCTGAGATCTGTGGACACAGATCTGGAAGTGTCTCTGGAGAGAGCCACTTCTGTTCTCATGAAGCAACATTAAGTCGTGAGTCACTCACCAGAAATGGCCAGCTGCTGGATCTTAAATTGCAGGTTAATTGTGGGGTTCTCATCTGGTTTGGAAGCTCCAGCCTGAAGACTCATGGTCCCCTTCAAACTTGGTAGCTTTTGGGGATTTATTTTTCCTACATCCCATGACAGCATCTTCAAAGAAAAAGAAAGAAGTTACAGTGGAACTCTTCATTTGAGGTGGTTGAGCTCTAACCTCAGGGCATCTGTTCACTGTATTACAAGCTGCCTCTAAAGTGGTTGTCAACAGAGAAAACTATTTGTTGCCACAAATTATCTTAAGGAGAAAAAGGATGTCCCTTTGATTACGCTTCCCTTTCAACAAGGTGTAACGTCTATGCGGAGGGCTCCTGCAAAAATACTTCCATCTAGTATCAGCAATTCAAAACCTCCTGCTTATTCTCCTCCTACCTTGGTAACTGGGTCAAATGTATGTGTCCCCTGAGATGGAGCGAGGCTCATATTCAGGACCCCTTTGGGCATCTGGCTGGTGACCATCACTCCCTCTATGGTCTTCCCCATCGTCTGCTTCGGTCCCACTGTTATTTCAAAGCGTCCAAGTGAACTACTGTCCCGGAAACTGATGCTATGTTTGACATACACTGGAATTGCCACCAGACTGGAAAAGAGACAAAAAACCCATTTCGTTACTCTTCTTGGAAAAATGGCATCATTTTCTTCTTTTATACTAAGCTTCTCCCAGCCCCCCATCGACAGCTTGTCCTTCCTTACCTAATTCTTTACTCATTTAAAAAAAAAAAAAAAAAAGCTCAGGAAAAAAAACCCCAGTAATCTTTTTTTTCTTTTTGTAAAGCTAAGATGCTGTCTAATAAGTGAACCAACTCTTCTAATGATTGAATAATATTAACAAAAGCCAGAGAGTATACTAAGTCTACTATGAGAAAGGCATTAGAGATAAAAATTAGGAGTCACCACATCTCTGTGTTTTACTTTATGACATGTGACCAATAATTATATTTGTATTTGGGAGAGTACTATTCATACCTCATGGACCTTTTATAATATCTTCGGAGTGCTTTTACCGGACTTTCTCTGATCCTCACAAAAATCTTATGAGGTATGTGTGGTAGGTTGTCATGATAGGACAGAACAGGAAATAGAGAAGTCACAGAGTAATACCAAAGCAGTAACAGTTCTTAAACAGCTATTAAACACTCCTGTACGCCAGCACTATGCTAAATGTTTTATCTCCATTATCTTGTTTAATCCTCCCAGTAAGTATGAACTAGGTACTCTTCCTGTCCTGATTTTATACATAAATGATGCTGTCCTTGTACTTCACTAAGATTAGGTTAACTTGCCCCAGGTCAACACATTGTAAGTACTGAAGATGGGGTTTAAATGTAGGTAGTCTGAGCCCAGAGCCTTTGCTCTCAAGCATGTACATTTTTTTCCTAAATTATTTATTCCAAATTCCAAATTGGTGGCTCTGAGGTGTCATGGCTCCCTTCAGTCTGTGTACCTTCTACTACACGCCTTCTACTAAGGGCTTCTAAAGTCCTTTGACAAGATATTAAAGAGAACGTTCAAGACCAAAAATGACTGCCTTTGATGGTTTTTCATAGCCTTTTGGGTCGGGGGACTGAACATAGGTGTACTCAGATTCCAATTTGAGAGAAATAGTCTTCCTGTTTAGACATATAACCACCACAAAAACAGCAACAGAAAACTCCATGAGCACCGACTTTGTATAAAGCACTATTTAGAGACTGTTTTATTTAATCTTCAAACAAGGTCCATTTTTTTGTTTTCCACTTACAGATAAGAAAATAGACACAGAAAGGTTAAACAACTCACCTGAGGTTACCCAATTAGTAAGTACAGAAACTGGAATTTGAACTCAGGTAACTCTAGAGCCTGAGTCCTTAATCACTACGGGTACTGTTTCCACATATACACTTATACACAGATTCTATTCGTAATTATAAGGGCTGCTTACTTCTGTGCACTGACATGGTAAGAGAGCAGGCGGAAGTTTCCATCAGGAGGGATGAAGGAGAGGATACGCTCAGATTCCCAGCGCTTGAAACGAACACAAGGATGGAAGCTGACATCATCCAGCAACCTGGGATTCTGTAGTCACCGGTCAAGGAAAAGCAAGAAGTAGGAATTAAACAGCCATACTTCTTTTGGGAAAGTTATTCAGAGGCTGTCTTTATTTAAATGCGCGTGCGTGCGTGCATGCACACACACACACACACACACACACACACGCAAATTCTGTATCTACTTATAGAAAATTCAAGACTGATATAAGCTTTGTGGCTGTGCTTAATTATTTTTTTCTTTTTTTCTTAAGGCTCTGTGCCCAGTGTGGAGTCCAAAGCAGGGCTTAAACTCAACGACCCTGAGATCAAGACTTCAGCTGAGATCGAGAGTTGGCTGCTTAACTGACTGAACCAACCAGGCACCCCATCCTTAAGTATTTCTTTCTTTCTTTTTTCTTTGTTTAAAATATTGTATTTATTTATTTGACAGAGAGAGACACACCAGGAGAGGACATACAAGCAGGGAGAGTGGGAGAGGGAGAAGCGGGCTTCCCACAGAGTAAGGAGCCTGATGTGAGACTCGATCCCAGGACCCTGGATCATGACCTGAGCGGAAGGCAGACGCTCAATGACTGAGCCCCCCAGACGCTCCATAAGTATTTCTAACTGTTCCATTCCATTCTCACCACTGTCTTTCCAGAAGCAGTTAATTTGTCATCTCGAGATCTGAACCTATGGTTTAGGATTTTACCATGAAGGAAAGCGTAAGGTCTGGCATTCCAGTCAGCTTGACACAGGCATCAATGACCCCTTGGATCTCAGCAGTAATAGTGGAACCTGAGATAGGAACAAAACAAAAAGACTGTAAGAGGTTATTCAACGTTTCTCTTTCACAACCAACTTATTTCCTCCCTACTACCTTCTTTAACGTTCTCTCTTCCTCCCCAACTTTTGTCTTCTCCCTTCCACCCTCCCTTCCTTCTTTCCTTCTGTCCTTCTATCCAATTCATCTACCCAATGTATTGGTCCATCCTTCTAAATATTTATCAACTGCATATCAAATATGAGACACTATGATGAAGCAAGGGGGATAAAAGATTAATGAGACCTTTATTAGCTTAAAGAAGTCTTCCATCTAGTGCAAGAATCAAACAGGATATCATTGTAACCAACGGTTCAGAAAACTTCATTGCAGAAACTGCTCTCCCTACTGTGAAACAATCAAATGGATACTTCGGGTCTTTATCCTACAGGAGCTCTCTGGAGCATGTCATTGTTGACATCTCATTCTCCCTTTGTAAAATCTTACTTTCTCCTAACTTTCCTAGTTTTCTGCTTTTCTAGCTTCTGTTCCTCAGTGCTTTCTGCAAGTTTCCCTCTTTGTACAGCTTTGAAATGCCCATGCTTTTTCACAACTCTGGACTCCTCTTTTCTTTGATTCAACATGGTTTCCTTGAGCTTCTCCCACAGGTTGTCTTTTTACTGTGTTGACTGTTTTTGTTGTGCCGAAACTTTTTAGTTTGATGTAATCCTAATTGTCTATTTCTGGTTTTGGTGTCATATTAAAAAAAGCCACTGCTCAGACCAATGTCAAGAAGCTCTTTCCCTATGTCTTCTTCTAGTAGTTTTATGATTTCACATTTTACATTTAAGGCTTTAATCCATTTTGAGTTTTGTTTTTTGTATTTTTTTTGGTATGAGATAAAGGTCCACTTTTATTCTTCCACATGTGGATATTCCACTTCCCCAGCATCATTTAATGAAGAGACTATCCTTTCCTCATGGTGTAATCTCAGTTCTCCTATCAAAGATCAGTTAACTGTAAATGTGTGGTTTTATTTCTGAACTCTCTATTTCATTGGCCTATGTATCTGTTTTTATGCCAGTATAATAGTTTTGATTATTGTAGCTTTGTGATATATTTTGACCTCAGGAAGTATGAAGTCTCCAGCTTTGTTGTTCTTGCTCAAGATTGCTTTGGCTAGGTCACCTGGGTGGCTCAGTGGGTTGGGCCTCTGCCTTTGGCTCAGGTTGTGATCTTGGGGTCCTGGAATCCAGCCCCGCTCCAGAATCCAGTCAGGCTCTCTGCTCAGTGGGAAGCCTGCTTCCCCCACCCCTCTACCTGGCTCTCTGCCTACTTGTGATCTCTGTCAGGTAAATAAATAAAATCTTAAAAAAAAAAAGATTGCTTTGGCTATTTGGGATCTTTCATAGTTCTATATAAATTTTAGAATTATTTTTTCTATTTCTATAAAGAATGCCATTGGGATTTTGATGGGGATTACACTAAATCTATAGATTGCTTTGGATAATATGAACTTTTTTTTTTTTAAAGATTTTATTTATTTATTCGACAGACAAAGATCACAGGACCCTGGGATCATGACCTGAGCCGAAAGCAGAGGCTTTAACCCACTTTAACCCACCCAGGCGCCCCAGATAATATGAACTTTTAAAAAAAAATTTTTTAAACGTTTATTTTTGTTTAAAAGGGAGGAAGGGGGAGGGGCAGGGGGAGAAAGAGAGAATCTTTATTTTAAAGCTTTATTTGAGAGAGAGCGAGCACAAGCAGGGGTTAGGGGCAGAAGGAGAGGGAGAAGCAGACTCCCTGCCAAGCAGGGAGCCTGACGTGGGGCTTGATCCCAGGACTATGCGATCATGACCTGAGCTGAAGGCAGACACTTAACCGACTGAACCATCCAGGCGCCCTTGAACATTTTAGTAATATTAATTCTTCCACTCCATTAACATATTTATTTTCATTTACTTCCATTTATTTGTGTCTTCTTTAATTTCCTTCATCAATTTTTTATAATTTTCTGAGTATGAGTTTGGTTAAGTTTATTCCTGTTTTATTCTTTTTGGTACTATTATAAATGGGACTATTTTCTTCATTTTCTTTTAGCATAGTTCACTGTTTATATTTAGAAATGCTACTGTTCTTTATGTTGATTGTGCACCTTGTGACTTTACAGTATTTATTAGTTCTAACAGTTTTTTGTTGAGTCTTTAGGGGTTCCCATATATATGATTATGTCAACTGCATCATAATATTTAAGTCTATTCCCAGTACCTAGCACAGTGCCTGACACAAAGTAGGCACTAAATTAAAATGAGTGATCTTGAATGAGGGATAATTCTGATACTAGCAAGTGTTATATGAAGGATACCCTTTCCACTCTCTAGTTCTGAAAACAGATTAAAAGTACCTACCCGATTTATCAATGATGGCATCAATCTCTTCGATCACGTCAAAATAGGCCTCATTGTTGGTGTACTTCACCCCAGTCCTTCGCCAGGGTACCACTGACAGCTGTCCAGTAGGAAGCTGGTCACCCACATTGGTGCTTCCTAAGATAATGAATATGACTATAATTTAATTCCAACTGGATAATTAGATGTAACTAATTATCTAATAATCATGGAACACTTCCCTAGAAGTTTCTATGCTCCCATTATTCATGCGCTCAATTGGGAGAATTTAAAAAAAAAAAAAAAAAAGTAAGAGTTTTCTCAACTTCTATCTGGGTAACCTAGTCTATTCTTAAAACCTATTACCATCTGGTCTGCTTCTTTGAGCATAATGAAGGTTAAAAAGTTACCTGAGAAACAGATATCATATTTTGGTTTTAAAAGAAACATGAACTTGGTCTCTCAAATTTCACAATAGCTTGTAGCTTAAATAATGTACTGGCTTTCAGCAGGGATGGCGATCTACATATTAATATAAAATTCTCATGGGTAAAAACAGTATTCTAGTTCAAGGTAGGTTTTTAAGCACATTTATGCTAGTTATTAAAACGTACACATTTTACTACTACTAATACTGAATACTGAATCTTAGGAAAAGAATACAAATTAGGTCTTTCCCTGTCTATAAATAGAGTTGTAAATCAATCCTTGTTTCCCCCCCAACAAGGATCAAAAATATTTTTTTAATCCAAAAGTTCTATGCTGAAATTCTGAAATATTGTAACTAATTTAAAATCAATTTCCTTCTTTTGTAACCTGGATATTTTCAATCTAAAGAAAGAAATATTAAACACACACATATATTCAGCACATTTGCAGAACATTTCAGCTTTTCAAAAATGACTCCCAGGTACCTTTTTCCAGATTTAAGAGAGATTCAGGAAAATGATTCCATAGTATTCATAAATGATTCAGGCACTAACAAAGAGTTTAAGAGTTCAATGAACCCAAAATACTGAAAAACCCAACAAATGTGTTTTCTTTTTTTTTTTTTTTAAGATTTTATTTATTTGTCAGAGAGAGCGAGGGAGAATGAGCGAGCACAGCCAGACAGAGTGGCAGGCAGAGGCAGAGGGAGAAGCAGGCTCCCCGCCGAGCAAGGAGCCCGATGTGGGACTCGATCCCAAGACACCGGGATCATGACCTGAGCCGAAGGCAGCCGCTCAACCAACTGAGCCACCCAGGCGTCCCCAAATGTGTTTTCTTAAAAAGAGGCACCATATATTAAAACATGTCATATCAAGCTATAGTAATTAAAGCAGTATGTAAGGCAGGAAGCCTAAAAGCAAAGAAACCACAGTGCCTTAGTACAAGATAAAACTATTTTAAAACAGGGAAAAAGGTTAGGTTATTTAATAAATGGTGCTAGGAAAGCTGGTAGACAATGTTGGGGAAATAAACATGGGCCTTTCTTTACACTGCATACCAATATAATTTCTAAATAGATTAAAGAATTATGTCCAAACATAAATCCATAAAAGAACGAGAAGAAAATACACTTTTTAAAAAAGGAGAACTTACCTTCTCTGAGCTTAAAAAAAATTCCCCTATGTTTTCTTCTAACAATTAAAAGGTTTGTATTTAATTCTTTGACCCTGCTGGAATTTATTTTGTGTACAGAATGGGTAGGGGGGACTTCTTGATATAGAACTTTTGTTCTATATCAAAGCTGACTGTCCTAACAATATATTTACTGATTGGCCCCTGGCCCACTGATTTGATATATGACATCTATATATACCAAATTCCTACAAAAGCAAGGGTTTATTTCTGAACTTTTTTTTCTTTTTAAAGATCTTATTTATTTTTTTGACAGAGAGAGAGCGAGAGAAAGCACAGCAGAGGGAGAGGGAGAAGCAGACTCCTGGAGCTGAGCAGGGAGCCCAATGTGGGCTTGATCCCAGGACCCTGGAATCATGACCTAAGCTGAAGGCAGACGCTTAACCAACTGAGCCAGCCAGGCGCCCTGTTTCTGAACTTTCTACCTCGTCCCAATCATCTATTTGTCTATTACTGGGCCAATACTACATTTTTAAAATTACCAAAACTTTGTAATATATCTTGTATCCATCTGATTTTCTCTACTGCTCTTGATCTTTTTAAAAAATATTTATCTTCGGGGCGCCTGGGTGGCTCAGTGGGTTAAGGCCTTTGCCTTTGGCTTAGGTCATGATCCCAGGGTCCTGGGATCAAGCCCTACATCAGGCTCTCTGCTCGGCAGGGAGCCTGCTTCTCCCCACCCCTCTGCCTGCCTCTCTGCCTACTTGTGATCTCTCTCTGTCAAATAAATAAATAAAATCTTTAAAAAAAAATTTATTTTCAGGTCTCCTGGGTGGCTCAGTCGGTTGAGCATCTGTCTTTGGTTCGGGTCAGGATCTCAGGGGCCTGGAAGGAAGCCCTATATCAGGCTTCCTGCTCAGTGGGAAGCCTGCTTCTCCCTCTCCCTCTGCCTGCTGCTCCCCTTGCTTGTGCTGTCTGTCAAATGAATAAATAAAATCTTTAAAAAAATGAAATAAATATATTTATTTCATAATATTCATATTTATTTCATAATGTTTCATAAAATTTCATAATATTTCAAATAAATAAATATATTTATTTCCCAAAACTGTCTTGGCTTTTATAGCTTATCTATCTATGAGTTTTTGTCTCCTGTACCATATGAACTTAATATAGCTTGATACTTGACAAGGCAAATCTGTCCAGGATTTGTAATTCTTTTTCAAACTATTCTCAGGTATTCTTACATATTTATACTTCTTAAAAATTATCTTCCATTTGTCAAATGCCGTGCAAGCCCTTGTTTATATATTAAGCAAGACTCAAAATATAAAAAGCTGAACAAAGCAGAATGACTAGTTTGACTAAATCAGAATTAAATGTGGCTAAACACCGTAAACAATGTTAGATGACAAGTGACAGACTGTGAAAAAATATCTATAAAAGAGAGGATTAAAAAATACAGAGAACTACAAACTACCAAGTATATTTCCAAATTTCCTACATACATGATAGTTTAATGTCCTTAAATAAAAGGAATTCTTTTTTTTTTTTTTAAAGTAGGCTCCACACCCAGCATGGAACCCAACTCAGGGTTGAACTCACGACCCTGAGATCAAGACCTGATCTGAGATCAAGAGTCAGATGCTTAATGAACTAAGCCACCCAGGTGCCCTGAAAGGAATTCTTTTAATTTAGTAGGAAAAAAGAACCACATTCTAACAACAAAAGAAAAATTGGGCAAAGGACACACAACTAGGTAATTCACAATAGAAGAACAGTCAATAAATACTCAAAGGGTTTTAACTTCTTTAGTAATAAAAAATGACGGTGTACATAAGATATGACTAAACTGGGGTGCCTGGGTGGCTCAGTTAGTTAAGCATCTGCCTTTGGCTCAGGTCATGATCCCAGATCCTGGGATCAAGCCCCACAACAGATTCCTGCTCAGTGGGGAGCCTGCTTCTCCTTCTCCTGCTCCCCCTGCTTGTGTGCTCACTCTCTCTGTTAAATAAATGAATAAAATATATTTTAAAAAACATATGACTAAAAAAAAGATATGACTAAACCAATTGCCAAAGTTTTGAAAAAATTAATAACAGTAGGGTTGTCTAGGATGCACAGAAATTGCTACAGAAAGCATAAATTTTCGGAGCAATTTGGCACAATGCATTAAAGTTCTTAAAATGTGAACCTTTGATCTAGTACTTCCATTGCTAGTACTGAAAACAAATCACCCTACATGTACACAAAGATTTAAGTATAAGAATGTTAATTCCTTGTTATTTAAAAGAACAAAAAATCAGAAACATCAAAAACATAGACTGAGTAAATACCTTAAAGTCTATTCTGTATGAAAGAAAATTACATATATTTTAAGATTTTATTTATTTGACAGAGAGAGATCACAAGTAGGCCAAGAGGCAGGCAGAGGGAGAGAGGGAAGCAGTCTCTGAGCTGAGCAAGGAGCCCA
The DNA here is from genome assembly GCA_004024625.1 of Mellivora capensis. Lineage (NCBI taxonomy): Eukaryota > Metazoa > Chordata > Mammalia > Carnivora > Mustelidae > Mellivora > Mellivora capensis. The sequence continues at coordinate 79,214 of PISX010004217.1, forward strand.
ATGCGGGACTCGATCCCAGGACCCTGAGACCATGACCTGAGCCGAAGGCAGATGCTTAACCCACTGAGCCATCCAGGTGCCCCTGAAAGAAAATTATAAAGTCACTAAAAATCATGTAGAATGTATCATGATGGGATAATGTTCATAAAATATTGATGAAATAAAAAATATACAAGAGTTGTTTTTAAAACATTCTATGCATCTATTCATTATTCATCTGTCTAGAAAAGATAAAAAATATGTCAAAACTGTGGCAGGTTTAAGAGTTATTTTTGGAATGTGTGGGTGTCCCAGTCAGTTAAGCCTCTGCCTTCAGCTCAGGTCATGATACCAGGTTCCTGGGATTGAGTCCCACCTAGGGCTCCTTGCTCAATGGGGAGCCTGCTTCTCCCTCTGCCTGCTGCTTCTCCTGCTCATGCTCTCTGACAAATAAATAAATAAAATCTTTTTAAAAAAAGTTATTTTCAAGTTCTTTGTGCTTTCCTGTATCTCTGACATTTCTGTATTCTGAAAAAAAAAACTCTTTTTAAAGGAGCATACTTTATTCTGTCATTGAAATCAGGGTACTTTTTACATAACAAAGACATTATTTCACATCATAATCAAAGACTATAATGAGCAAAATTAAAGCATCTGGACATCTAAGAGCCCCAAAGACAAGCACTCAAAAACAATGCACAACACTGGAGGAAGCCACACCCAGGACGGCAGCTCTGTGGGTTTCCCCTTTCTCCATACCTGTTATGGTGTTGACGACCGTCCGAAGGATTGTGGGAGGCTTTATCAGCTCTTTGAGGATGTTTGACTCGGTGGCCAATGGAAACCCATTATCAAGCATCTCCTCTAGTACCTCATAAACCACGACCACATTGTCTTTGATCACGGGCTCTGAACAGACTCCAAAATAATCCTGATGAAAATATCATACATATATCATATAAATCATTCAGAGACTGTAATAAGGAGAAAGAATCTTCCTAGAGAATAAGGATCTAGTTCTATGCATGTATTTACACAGTGCTTCTGGCAGATTCTTCTACGTTGGGGGAATGAAGCATAACCATAGTTCTCTTGAGCAGCCCAATTTGGTAGAAAGAACACTGGACTGGCTTATAGTAGCAGTGTTGTTACTAACTTCTTTTATGAATTAAGAGTAAGTCATTTAACCTTTTTGGGTTAGTTTCTTCAACTAGACAAAGCATATAGAATACAAAACTGAATCTAGACTATCATACAAGCTTAGGAAGAAGAATCTGAAAGAACTAGACAACACAGATTGGACCCCAAAATCTTTTTAACCCTTTCTATTGTGCTATTCCGTAACATTCATGCAGCAAATACAAACTGAGAGGGGAAATAAAATGAAATGAGGGAGATGAACTAGCACACTAGAAAATGTGTGCATCATTTTCTTTGGATCCACTCTTTGGATCATCTCTACACTAAGATGCTAGGATTCTAAAAATGCTTTGTCCTTTTACTAACAAAGACTTCGATACTCAATGATCCAGGTTGTGGAAATAACACTGGATTCTAAATTAGAAGACCTGTGCGGTAACCTTATTGTCACTTACTAGAAAAGTTATGCTAATTCGGGTCTTGATTTCTCTTAATAGTATAATCAGTATAATACCACTGGATGCACAGGGATGTTTTAAGAACTATGCATGATTGCTTAAATGATAGTACTTGTGAAAGCGCTTTGTAAACTATAAAGTACTTTGAAAAATGTGATGCATGATGAGAAAAAGAAAGAAATGCTTGTAGTCATTTGATATGCCCCTTCTAGCAACATCAGTCACATCTTTTCAGGACCTCTAAGATGGTCATACAACCCTCCTTGAATTCATCCACCGAATGGAAATTCACCCTTTTGAAAAAGCCCACTCTATTCATGGAAAGCTCTGATTATTAGAAAGTTCTTTCTTTTGCTTAGCTGAAATTTGCTTCCTGGATCTGCCTTACAGAACAAATTTTCATAACAGCCCCACAGTCACTTGAAGACAGCTACAAGCTTTCACTCTAATTTCGTTTTCTCCCAGCCAGACAGTTTGATCCTTCCACTTCATGCTGTGACATGGTTTCTAGATCATTCCACCACTTGCCATTTCTTTGAATATGCTCTAGTTTTCCAATATGCTCCTAAAATCATGACATCCATAAACGGAACAGACTACAGATGTGATCTAAATTACATCAGATAACAACAAATATCAGAGACATTCCAATATTCAAGAACACTTAAGAGTCAGGAATGTGTTTCTAAAACAAGATTTCTTCTTTAAAAACGAGAATTTAAGGGGGTGGGGGAAGTAACACATTCCCTTCCCAAGAGTGCTTTTCTTTTGAAAAATAAATAAAACACCTCACGAGGTTTTATAAATGACATAATTGAACTGAGTCATTGGAAAGAAGACCTGTGAGTATGACAAACTGCTATAGCAACAGTGTTTGCAATTCTACAGCTGGAACTCTTCCATCATATTCTAGTACTAAAAAAAATGATGCAGCCAGAGAGAAAAGACATTAAAACCAGGAGATGTCCACTTACTTTTAACAAATCTCTCAAACATGACAAGCTCTGAAGTCCCAGACTTCCAAACTAGTGACTTTACTGTTATCCCAAATTCCTCTGTGGTTTCCACTAGATTAAGAAACTTTTCTCACTTCCTGTCTCATAATAAATTACCTAATATTGCTATGGCGGTATGAAGCAAATGCTGGGTTTCACCAATGGGGCTGTTCATCTCAGAATGGGGTAAAGTATCATATGTGTAAATCATAATAAGCCCCAAGGAGAGTAGTTTATAAGGTCATAATACTGGGTTCTTCTACTTCTAGTTCCTCTACATATTGGGATTTATAATTCTCAAGTTTTTACTGTGAGAAGGAACTAGTATGCCACATGAGAACTAGAAACCCAGGATCGGGCTACCACCAAGTATTGGTGGGGAAAAGAATTACGAAATGTATTTTAACTTTCTTGGGACAAAAGCTGTTCTAGACATGTGATACAGATATGACTGCAAATAAAAGGGCTCTTTGACTAGTTTTTTAATTTCATCATCATATCAGAGTCATCATTCTCTTGTTCTCTAATTCCACAATTTCTGCATTCATATGACCAATTCCAGACTTCACATGACACAGAAGTTCAACCAAGGGGCCCTTGAGTTATGCAAATAACTGTAACAGTTAGAATTTGAGCAATTCTCTTAGGGGGAAGGATCCCACTGTTTGCATTCACAGTCTGGGCAGCCTAAAATCCTGTGCTGTAAATGGTGCTGACATCCTGGTATAACTCACTTATACTTCCCCTACACCCTGCTCCCCCAAGATTTTCAAATCTATTCCTGAAAGAAAAACTCGAAGTGAAAACGGTGTCTCGTAAAATGTGTCACTTAAATTCTTAAAGGAACAGAAGATTTTCCGATCTTTATTTTCAGCGAGTTACTCACTAGTACTACTGACACGCTGTGGATAAGCACCCCAAACCCAAGGTGAAGTTTGGGTTCACATATTACTCCCACCAAGGAGAGTGAAACAAGCATTACTTAGCTTTATCCTAACTTTTGAAAATAAACATATTTTTACACACTCATCACTTTTTTGATGCAATTCAAAGCAATGTAGTTGACGAAGGCTAGCGTCAAGTCCACTAAAGAACAACCAAACAAACAACAAAAAACAAACCCCAAAACTAAATTCCTCTCATTTATGGACAAAAAAGAGGGCAATTCCAACCTCCATAATTAAAATGACTGTATAAAACCATACCAAGTAGAATGGCTTTCTTATACAACAGGTCTAAAAGTATTTGATTTGTCATTTCAGATGCAGCCAATTCAATCAACAGAAACAAGAATCTTACCAGATGGGAGAGGAAGTGAGCAATGCCAGTTTTGATTTTTTTAAGAAGTTCCTTAATTGAAGCTGAATACAATGGAAAAAGAACCATAAAGACACTTTATAATTTACACGTACGAGCCTCCTCACATTCACGCACCTGAAACGTGTCCACTACTCGGTGAAGGAACTCAATAACAAATAGAGGCGGAACCTCTGTCTGGATCACGGCCACAAAAAAGATCTTGTGACGGTAAACACTTAAGAGATAGTGGTGAGGGGTAGGGATAACTGGAGGTACGTTTTCTGCCTCAGTCGCTCTCTCTTGAGCCTCAAAAAAGTAATCACAAACAGAACGGCTGACCACACTTTTCCAGTGTTTTTCCAGGAAAATATCTCCAGAGGAGTTGATCAAGAAGAGGCTATGAATCATGGTGGAGATTGTCAGTGAGACAGAAAGGTCTTCTTCGGTCTGAAAGTCTCAGAACTGCCAATTTTCAACCCTAAAAATAAAAGAAGGTATGGTCAATTCCACTCAATCAAAACACTGTACAGGGGCGCCTGGGTGACTCAGTGGGTTCAGCCTCTGCCTTCGGCTCAGATCATGATCTCACGGTCCCGGATCGAGCCCCAAATCGGGCTCTCTGCTCAGCGGGAAGTCTGCTTCCCCCTTTCCCTCTGCCTGCCTTTCTGCCTACCTGTGATCTCGTTCTCTCTCTCTCTCTCTCTAATAAATAAACAAATAATCTTAAAAAACAAAACACTGTGCCAACCTTCAAGAGCAGACTCCAGTCTTCTACTGTAAGAGCCTGAAGTATCCCTCCCTAGAATTCTTTTTTTTTTTTTTTTAAGATTGTATTTATTTGACACAGAGAGAGAGAGAGACAGCAAGAGAGGGAACACAAGCAGGGGGAGAGAGAGAGGGAGAAGCAGGCTTCTTGCTGAGCAGAGAGCCCAAAGTGGGGCTCAATCCCAGGACCATGGATCATGACCCGAGGAAGGCAGATGCTTAACCAACTGAGCCAACCAGGTTTGCCAATCATCTATGCCTCGTTATCTTTACTACTGCCTTAATTATAAGCAACTAAATTGCAACTTAATTTTTGGATGTTTGTTTTCTCAACTAGACTGTAAGCTCCTTGAGAAAAAAGACCAGGCCTTAACGTTTTTTTGTTGCCTCACTGCAGTGCTCCCAACACAGAAGAGAGTTTCAAAGAATACTGGTAAGTTTCATATCTTTAGCCACAACTCACACATACATAAGAAATGCTCATAGTTGTCCAGTCTCATATGGTAGCCATTAGCTAAATGCTGCCACTGAGCACTTGAATTAGGTCTGGTCTGAACTAAGATGTGCTATAAGTACACACCAGACTTTGAAGGTCTTGTATGAAAAATGGAATTTTAGATACCAATAATTTAATATTGATTAAGTATTAATATTGATTAGTATTGGTTAAATATTAATATTGATATTTTGATATATCAGGTTAAATAAAATAAAAATAAATAAAATTAATTTAACCTTTTTTGGTTTTTTGGGGGGGTCTTTTTGTTTTTTTAAAGATTTTATTTATTTATTTGACAGAGAGAGAGAGAGAGAGATCACAAATAGGCAGAGAGGTAGGCAGAAAGAGAAGGGGAAGCAGGCTCCCTGCTGCCCAGACAGCCCGATGCCCCGCTGGATCCAGGACCCTTAGATCATGACCTGAGCCCAAGGCAGAGGCTTTAACCCACTGAGCCACCCAGGTGCCCCATAACCTTTTTTGTTCTTGTTTAAAGATTTTATTTATTTGACAGAGAGAGAGCGAGCGAGCGAACACAAGCCCCGAGAACCGCAGGCAGAGGAAGAAGCAGGCTCTCTGCTGAGCAAGGAGCCCTATGTGGGACTCAATCCCAGAACCCTGGGATCATGACCTGAATTGAAGGCAGACACTTAACTCACTGAGCCATCCAGATGCCCCTAATTTAACTTTTTTAAAAAAATGTGGTTACTAGAAAAATGTCAAATTACACAGCTGGTTTGCTTTTTATGTCTATTGGACAGCGCTGGTCCACGGATGGAGCCATCACCATGGTCTTCATTCAATCAGACCCCATTCTCTGAGTACTTGTTATGAACAAGGTTCTGCACTGAATGCCCTAAAAAAAATCTACCTGGGGGGGTACCCAAGGTCTCTCAGACGGCAGCATTCTACGGTGCCTGTCCCCAGTATGTGGCGGCCGGGCTGGACCCCAGCTGTGGCCATTCCACCAGCTGGCTTCGAACTGGCCCAGGTGGTCAAACGGCAAAGGCCTGTTGTACCAAGTGCCCCAGGGCAAGCTTAATCCCTCTGCCCGCTGATGAGGCAGCAGGAGGGGGCGGAGAGAGGAATAACTAGGCTGGGAAGAAGGAGAGGCGGCTGCTAAAGTGGGTTATTTTTGCGCTGGCCCCAGCCTAGCTGCCTTCGAGCAAAAGATGATGGAGACCGTTTAGGGCGGGGGTAGCCAGGGGGGCGGATTTAAGGTGTGCGCACGTTCAAGCGATAAAAGGGGTAGCCGGACTGCACAAGTGCGTTGCATGGCAACAGTGTCCCCTACTCCCCCAGCCACCGGGACGGAGCGGGTCCCCTCCCCAGGCCGGTACTCGGTCCCTCAGCTCGCCGCATCCCGTATCTCCGAGGGTCGATCCCACAGCAACCCCTAGCTCCGAGCCTGCCCCGCGCACCCCGACTGAACCCTCGCGCGTCCCCGTCCCCAGCCCCCAGACCCCGGCCGGGTACGTGCACGCGCTGCCCCCAATCCGAACCCGGGTCGCCAGCTCTCCTCACCAAGCCTCATTCTTCGCAGCGCCTACCGTTTCGACGCGCAGACAGGCCCCGCCCCTCGGCCGCCTCCCGCACGCGCGCCGGAGGCCGCTCACCTGCTGATTGGCTGGCCCGTGGGCCTCACGCCAGCACCACCCACGACCGAGATCTTAAAGCCTCTGATTGGAGGTTGGTGATCTACTCCTCCCCTCTGATTGATTGCTGTCCGCCAGTCACATTCTTCTCGACTCTGAGCCACCAATTGGCTCTTGTGGAGGCTTCGGTAATCTCCAATTGGTGCAGCTCTGTGGCGCCAAGCCCTGATTGGCTGCCGTGAACAGTCTGAGGGCGCCCTGGCCCTTCGTCACCCAGTCACAAAGGGGTGGCTGCTGCTGCCACCTGCGTAACCCTGGAATGCACCTGGAGGGGGATGCTAAAAAGTGTGATTTCCAGGACACGATTTGTCAAATAGCGTATCATGGATACTAAATCATGAGCGGGGGCTCCTGGGTGGCTCAGTCGTTAAACATCTGCCTTCGACTCGGGTCATGATCCCAGGATCCTGGGATGGAGCCCTGCATCGGGGCTCCCTGTTGGGGGGGCGGGGGAGTCTGCTTCTCCCTCTCCCACTCCCTCTGCTTGTGTTCCCCTCTCTTGCTGTGTTTCTTTCTGTCAAATAAATAAAATCTCTTTAAAAAAATAAATCATGAGCAATAATAACTACTTTCCATTAGGTAAATGCATTTAAAAAGAGACACGATGCCTTTTCATTGATGTGCACTGGGGGGAGTAAAGGTGACTGGCTGTATAGTATAGCCTCTTATGGAGAGCTCTGGACTTGGATTCAGGAGGCCTCTTCCGGCCCGGACTAGACCACCACCTGTTTGACCTTGGACAAGGCACTTAACCTTTCAGAATCTCAGTTCCCAGATCTGAAAATAAGGTAGTTGGGCAGGTCTCTGCAAAAAAAAAAAAAAAAAAAAAAAAAAAAAAAAAAAAAAAAAAAAAAAAAAAAAGAAAGAAAGAAAGAAAGAAAGAAAAAGACGTTCTAACGACTTTGATAATAAATTTTAAGTGATTCAAATCATGATCCAGAGAGTCATAAAGTAGAAGTCAGACAAGGTTCCCCTTTAGTTAAACTAAAAATTAATTATTAAATAAGATGAGGTGTGGGAAGGTGCCTGGCACATTGCTTGTGTTCGATAAAATGGCAAACTGGTGTTAATGGTAATAATGCGATCTTGACCCTGCTCAGGCTTTGGTTTTTGCTTTGCTGAAAGGGAAGTATGAGTGGTGGCTCCTCCATAAGGAAGGCCCTGATAAACGTACATTAAAGGTGGATTGTTCTTTAACATCCTTGCTTTAAAGGTGGATTGTTCTTTGACATACTTGCTAAGGACAGACAGTTGACTAATTTTTGAATAAGCAAAAGGGCAAGTCCAAAATTAAAATGGCTGAATGATGTGGCATTGTATAAGCTTAGGAGTTCTGGTGCCAGACTGCCTGGGTTTTAATTCTGATCCAACACTTGCCAGTTCTGTGACCTTGAGAAAGTACCTTGAGTTCTCTAAATTTCAAGTTCCTCCCTTCTCAAATAAGGGCACTCAGAGTACGGGCTACACAGGGTTGTGAGGATTGAGTTAGGAAAGTGTTAGCGATTGTTATTACCTAAGAAGCAGCACAAGATGCAATTGCACATGGTTACTAAGCAATGCGTGTGGAAGGTGCAGCAATGCAGTCACTGCTGTGGGCCTTTCTCATTCATTGCATTAATGTTTACTGAAAGCCTCCTATGTATCAAGCCCGGTGCTGGGTGCTGGGGATGCTGCAATGACTACCATCACAGGCATAGCGTCTGTTATCACAGACACTAGCTGAAAAGACAAATGAGAAGCAAGTAATTACAAAGCAGGGCAATGAGCAAGGAGCACATGGTGGGTGGTGGTGGTGGGGTTTGCTGGTGGAGGGGGCTGACCTAGAGTCAGGGAAGTCCTAAACTGAAACCTGAGATGAGCGTAGATTTCGCAAACATAAGGGTGGAAGGACAGAGAGAAGATTACATGTGGAAAGCTCTAGAGATGAGAGAATTATGTATAGCTGAGCTAGAATTAGAGAAAGAGTGTAGGGAGATGAGAGTAAGAAGATACATGGGAGCCAGATAGTTGTGAGCTTAATAACTGTATATATTGCTTATAAAATGATATATAATAATGTATACTATAATTATAATTATATAATTATAATGTATAATAATTATATACAAAGCATATATATATGTATATACACATAAAAACACTGTGTTGATTGGACTGTCCATTTATTCCATAGATATTTCGTGAGCTCTACTATGTACCATCACTGTTCTGGTGTCTGGATGCAAAACACCAGTGAACATAAAACAAGAACTCTTGCTCTAGGGGAGCTTACATTCTAGTGGGAGAAGATAAATAATAATCAATAAACGTAATAAGTATATAGTATGTTAGAGGGTGGTATGTGCAGTGGGAAAAAACCAGAAGGGAGATCAGGAGTGTCATAGGACTGAGGAAAGTTATAGTTTTTAAAAGGGTAGTGAGAGTATGTCTCACTGAGAAAAGACATTTGAGCAAAGACTTGAAGGAGTTAGCTATAGGGATATCTGGGAGAAGAGCATTTCAGTAAAGGGAATAGGCAGTGCAAAGGCCTTAAGACCAGAGCATGCTTGAGGAGTCCCAGAGGAGCAAGGATGATACTGGAGTAGAATGAGCAAGGGGTAGAATAGGAGATGAGGTTACAAAATGGAGGCTGAGGACTTGACTACATAGGATCTTAAAATCCATCATAAAGATTTTGGCTTATAGTGGTCATGAAACGGGAAGCCAATTTAGGTTCTGAGAAAGGAGTGACAGCATCTGATTTATCAATCTGTTGGCCTGAGAAGAGACTGTGAACAGGCCAAGGTGGAAGGAAATCAGTCAGGACGTTACTGTAATAATCTAGGTGAGAGATGATGGGGCTTGGTCCAGGATGCAACCACAGATGTTGGTTGGAGGAGTCTGATTCTGTCTACAGCTCAAAAGAGGAGCCAGCTGGATTTCCAGGTGGATGGGATGTGAGGAGTGAGAACAAGAGAAAAGTGAAGGGTGACTGAGTCTGAGCATCTGGAAGGACAGTTTCAGGAACTGAGATTCATTAAAAGGACTTTGGGCAGAGAAGGTTTGAATGAAAAAAATTAGGAGTTCAGCCTTGGACATATTAAAGTTAAGATATCTACTGGCTGTCAAGTGGCCATGTTGAGAAGGCAGCTGGATATATATGAGTCTGGGCTTCAGGAGAGAGGTCTGAGTTGGAGATGCACATTTGGGAGTTAGCAGATAGGGATATTAAAGCCATGACTCCAGCTGAGATGACTAAGGGAATGAGCTTGGGGAAGAGGACCAGAATTCAGGGGCACTCCAAATTTAAAGATTTACAGAGGAGAGGAAGATCTAGATTCATATAGTCTTCCCAACTACCCTAAAATGAATCAGTTATGATCCCCTTTTTATAGATGAAAAAATTGCAGTGAGTGCTTAAGTAACCTGCCAAAGGTCAAGTAAGTAAGCAAGTAACACAGTTGGAGTTCAGACACACAGGAAGATCTAAGCGGTCTTGTCTGGCACAGACTGAATAACTCTTGCCTCCCTTAGAAGCTGGGGCCAGGAGACCCAGTGAAGAAATGTTAAGCAGGAGAGTGAATGGGTTTCAAATTTGCGTTTCGGAGAGATCAGGGATGGGGGATGGATTGAAGAAGGCCAAGCTTGTGGATAGGGAGATAATTTTGACTACTGCTGTAATCCACATGAGAGCTGCTAGTGACTTCAACCAGCATGGGGGATTGGAGAAATTAGTGGACAAATTCCAGAGGTGTTTTGGTGGTAGAATGAAGGAGATTAATTAGAAAGTGAGTAGTAAGGAAGAATGGGGAATCCAGGATTATTCATAGGCTTCTGATTTGGGCAGCTGTATGGATGGAAGTATCATTTGTTGAGATGGGGATCACTGGAAGAGAACCACATTGACAGGAGGGAGAGATGACCTGAATTCATTCCTAGCAATGCCAAAGGTCATAACCAAAGTCAATACTCAAATATTTTTTAATTTAATCAAACATCATAGAATTTGGGAGCTCATAGGGTACCTTGTCATGATGTTAAGAGGGGCCACAGGAAACCACTAACAAATATCAAGTCCATTTTATGCATAAAAATCTCTGGGAAAAGATTTTCTAAACCCTCCACTGACAGACCATTCTAGTATTTAACAGCTCTCACTGCTGGAGAAGTTTGTATTTTTCTTTTTCTTTTTAAGATTTTATTCATTTATTTGAGAGAGAGAGCACAAGTGGGGAGTGAGGGCAGAGGGAGTGGGAGAAGCAGACCCCTGGCTGAACAATCTCCCCAGTGAGGGACTCTATGCTGGGTTCGATCCCAGGGCCCAGCAATCATGACCTGAATTGAAGGCAAATGCTTAGTCAACTGAGCCACCGAGGTGCCCCTGAGTAGTTTCTCTACTGTGAGAAGCCAATCTCAGCTATCAGGGTTCCCTGAAAATTATTTAGTTATTAGTAATATTTTGGTCTAGGACAAGAGAGGCTTTTCTCCCTGAGAAAGACATTTTTAAGGGCTCTGCAGTGAGGCCCCAAAACCCCTCTTTAGCTTTGCCACTCCTTCCTCCTATCCATGAATGCTCCCCTTGCCTCAAACCTCACTACTGGTCATGCATGGAAGAAACAAAATGCCTTCTCTCTGTGTCTTTGTTCTCACTGATCCCTCTTCTTGGCATGTATTTGTCTCTTACTCATCCTATTTGCAGAAATTCTCTCCAGCCCTCAAGGCCCAGCCATATGTTTTTTCCTCTATGAAGTCTGTCCTAAGCTGGATGCCCCCACACTAGAAGTAATTTCTCCCTCTTCTGTGACTAAATAGCATTTCACAGCTCCTTTAGGTAACCTACAGTGCTTTTAACACTGTGCCACACATTCATGTATGCAATCTGATCACCGCAACTGGATTGTAAACGGTTTGAAAAGCAGTGTGTGGGAATAACTCTTGCCTAATATATATACATTCATCTATTAAATGTATATATATTTACCTAATATATGCCTAATATATATACATTGCCTAATATACATACATTCATCTATTAAACTAACATTTATGGAGTGCCGACCATCTCCTGGACACTAAGAGTACACAGAATTAAAACATGTCTTCAAGCAGCTTATAATCCAATGCGGGGAAAAAACTCTAAAGAAAAATCCAGGTCCTTTAAAAAAATTAAAAACAGCTCCTTTAAGCCTGGTCATGAAGGAGCCAGTCCTTCTGGAGAGGAGAGCCTAAAGTTAAGACCCCTAACCCTCAAACAAGAGACTCACCTTCCCCTTAGGGACTCCTGCTACTGGCTGTCCCCACCATGCTGCACTTGGGAGATTAGTATTCCTTTAACTCTTTAACACCAGTGTAGACACACTAGTTTTTGTTGAATTTCCCATAGCAGAGCAAAGACCAGGGTGGACACTTATACAAAGCTTATTTAAAGACTTGGGGATAATAAAGGGAAAATGAATAGACAGTGTCATACACAAATAAAAACATAGCTTACAAGATGTGACGTATTGAGGGTATCCTGGGATGTACACCTGCTTCTAGGTGGCAGAACTTCTCTGTAACTCCTCTTAAATAGAAACCCAAGAAAAGTCATCCTAAGTTCCTGAAATCCAAACCCTGCCTGATAAGAAGACAGCAGCATCCCTCTTCCAGCATCCTCAGTTCTAATCTCCCGAGGGAAGTAATCATTGAACCAAATGGCTCCTTCCCTAGGTGCTATACCCAGGAATATCCAAACATGAATACCCCTAGATGCTCTACCCAGGGCAGCATTATTCTGTGGCTAGATGCTAGCCACAGGAGATAGCCATAGGATCTAGCAGGAGCTAGATTCTCCTTCATTCTCTCTCTACACTCCTTGTCTAGATCACCTTATGACTGTAAATACTCGTTCTTATTCTCTATTGGAGCCAGCGGGGGTCACATTCAAGAGCTGGAATGTCAGCTTCATATCAAGGATTCAGGCTTCTCCTAGTTTGTGATTCCTCCATTCCTAGGGTGGGGCTTTCACCTTCATGCTCACAATGTTGTTGTCGTGGCTCCAGGCATCAGGCTATATTCCAGGTGAAAAGGAAGAGAAAGACAAAAAGCAAATGTCCATGAGCCAATGGGGAGTCAGTTGCCTTTGATGAACTTTTTCAGGAGATCCTGCTTTTGCTCTATTGTTCAGTATTGAGCTAAAAGAGGTCCCAGGAATACTTTTAACTGGGCATGTTACTACCCCCAACTCCAGTAAGACGGGGACTCTGTTAATAAGGAAGACAGGGAAATGGAAATTGAGTAGACAACTAACAGGCTGTGCACAGCCAGTGGGAGTGAATAGAGCAGCTACAGTCCTTGAATAGGTTGGATATTTTAAATAAAGTCTGGAACTGAAAGACTTTGGGAAGGCCGACTGGAAAACAGGAAAGCTCCGTAAGGTAACTTTTATGTAATCTCCACAAGATAAATTAAAATAAGAAATGACAAAACATGTCCATAGTAACAAGAAGGTCTGGTAAATGATGGGTCAGGAAAGGGGCAATGTGGTCAGCTCTGATCTGAAAGGACTATAGGATGGCAACAGGTCACAGGGTAAATAGCCACAAACTGACCATATGACCTTGTGCAGGTTATCCAGATAAATTCCTTGGATCAAAATGTTACCTGTAGGGGTGCCTGGGTGGCTCAGTGGGTTAAAGACTCTGCCTTTGGCTCAGGTCATGATCTCAGGGTCCTGGGATTGAGCCCCGCATCTGGCTCTCTGCTCAGCGGGGAGCCTGCTTCCCCCTCTCTCTCTGTCTGCCTCTCTGCCTGCTTGTGATCTCTGTCTGTCAAATAAAATCTTTAAAAAAAAAATGTTACCTGTAAAAATGAGATGATTGAATTGAATTGTCTTCAATATCTTTTCCAAGTCAGGGTCCCTGGTGGTTCAGTGGGTTATGGGTCTTTTATCAGCTCAGGTCATGATCTCAGGGTCCTGGGATCAAGCCCTGCATCAGCCTCCCTGCCCAGTCCTGCTTCTGCTTCTGCTTCTTCCCCTACTTGTGCTCTCTCTCTCTCTCAAATGAATAAAATCTTAAAAAAAAAAAATCTTCTCCAAATTCCTACTAGTAATGGTCTTTTCTTTCTTTAGCAGTGAAATATTTTAGACAAATGAAAGCTGACATAGAAAAGATTGACACAGGGATCAGAATCTTGGAGTTCGACTTGGCCTTGTCTTAATCCCCATGATGACCACTAAACTCTAGAGAGTGTATTTCTACATAGTTCCCTGTGTGACTCTAAGAAAATAAAGTGATGTATTTATTGGTATAAGTCAGCCTACAGATACAGCCATAAGTATTCTTTTCAGAAAGGGAAAATTGCTTTTATTTCTTAATAACAATCTTTTTTTTAAAAAAGAGTTTATTTATTTATTTGAGAGGAAATGAGTGAGAGAGAGCATGAGAGAGGAGAAGGTCAGAGGGAGAAGCAGACTCCCCAAGGAGCTGGGAGCCCAATGCAGGACTCCATCCTGGAAGTCCCAGATCATGACCTGAGCAGAAGGCAGTCGCTCAACCAACTGAGCCACCCAGGCGCCCTTAATAACAGTTTTCAACACTTTAAAAAAAAAAAAAAACCATTAAGTTACATAACTAGGTTTCAAATCATGACACTATTGTGACTCTCATTTGAAATCACTGGGGAAATAATCAAATCTCACAGGAAAATTGGAAGAATTTCCTCCAAAATTTATTCAGTCGTGTTGGGAAAAAAAGAAGCCTGGACTGTAAAGAGAAGTTTTCAGAGTAACATACTTATTATTTTCTAGGTAGTTATTTAGATAAGAATTATTCTCAGAGGGGAAAAAAAAAACCAAACCTTCACTTTGCAAATACGTGTTTCCTGTGTGCCAGACTTGGCTGCTTCCTGTTTACCAAAAGTAATTGTTGGTAATTTCAAAGCAAAGACCAGAAAACTGTACTTCTTGTCAGTCACCTGCTGAACTTCCTTCCCTTTCACTTGTTACACTTTTAACATTCCCAAAGTTTTTAAAAATACCCTTTTAGAACTTTAATTTTTCGAAAAGTCTCAGTAGAAAGACAGCGTGAACTCTGAAGCAGGTATCCTCAAATTTCCTCCTCTCCTATCTGCCCTTCGCAGGCTAAGGTTTTATGAAAAGTGATTATTTTTCTGATCCACATTGAATCCTAAGCTTATCTTTGTCTCCAGAATAGCCCAACCACCCCGGTTTTTTCCGTAGAGATTCCCCACATTGGTGACTACAAGCTTCTGCTTTTTTCTCTCTCCACTGCTTCCCTCCGCCTCCTTGGTCCTGTTGTTCTCTCTCACCAGTGTAACCTTTCCCATTTCCCGCTAGGTCTGGAAAACACCATCTGTTCCAAGAACCCCTGGTGCAGAGGACACTTTCAGGGGCACTATTCCTTGAACCCCAAATCCCAGGCGCATGGTCAGCCAGACTTTTTTTCCCCCCTCATTTTTAAATTTTTATAAAGCTCCTCCACAGAAAAAAATAAAGTCAATTGTATTTAGGGCTTCATGAAAGGGGATGCAAGTCTTTAAAACGTATTTTAATCATACGTTTCATTAAGAAGCTTGAGAAAAAAAAAATACAGGCTATTGTCTCCGTCACCGTGTCGCCCTGCCTTCGGCCGGGTGTCCAGCGGCCTGCGTCCCACATCCCCAAACCGAAGCCCTCGTCTAACGAAGCGACTAGTCTCTGCTCTGGCGTGAACAGGCCGAATTGGTCAACTTTTCGGCGCTAACGACGGGGACGGACCCGGCAATAAGCTCCTCGCTACAGAAGGTGGTGCTATTGGGTCTGAGGGGAGAAGCGGCCGGCCGGGGAACTCCGTGAGCGGCGTCGCCGAGCAGAAACCCGGGATTTCGGAAGTGAATCCCCCGACTTGGAACACTCCGCTGGAGAGCGAGACTTCTAGGGACTCAGAGAGTCAGAGGTAAAGGCAGCGACGCTCCGGCAGGAGGGAGCCCGGGAGGGAAGAGACACCAGAGCTAAGGGGGTGGCGACTCGGGGCCGGGCTCTCGCATCCAGGGGCGCCGTCTGGGGACGCGGCGCGGAGAAAAGTTGTCGGGCGGAGAGAAAGGGTGGCGAGGAAAACCACATGTCTTTCATCCCCCGGAGACAAAGCGGTGCCTTCTTTTGACAACAGCTGCCAGTGCCCCACACACCATACGGCGGGGCCAGAGGGGGAGGGGAGCCGGCGACGAGGGCGTCTGAGGCGGGGACAGGCTCCGACTTTCAATAATGGGGTGGTTGTCATGGCGACGAGCCCTCCGTCTGAAGGGGGCGGCTGAAAGGACCCATTGTTCTGGAGCGGGGCTGCCCGGCCGGTGCCTGTTTCTCAGGGACACCTTTGAACACCTCCCCGCGTTCCCGGGAGGCCGGCGGCCCGGTAGGCGGCAGGGTGTCCCCGCGGCGTTTGCGCGCGCGGCCCGCCGCATACCACAGAGGGCGACGCCGCCGCGGCTGCACACGCGCCGCGACAGGAGCAAGCCGCCGCTTGCACGCCGCCTCGCTGCCGCCCACGCGGGCCCGCCCCAGAAGTCGGCGTGGGACCCGCGCGCTCGCCGCCGCCCGGGCGCACACGCCCCGACCCTCAGGGGGCGACGCGGCCGGCTCCCGCCGGCGACCGGCGGAGCCCGACGGACGCGAGGCTTCCCAGCCGTGCGGGAGGATGCATCCGCGGCTCCGCAGATCCTTGTCGCGGCCTGGGGCCGGGGCCGGGGGGGCGCGGGAAGCCCCCCCGCCCCCCCCACGATCACTTTTCTGTTGTGTTCGAGGAAAACCAAATCACTGCAACGACGAAGTTACCGGCAGCCGTGCAATTTTCCTTATTAGGGCAAACAAGTAGAAAGAAACCTGAAGTCCGTGCCGAGGGCAGATTAAATCGTGGGGGGCGTAATCCCTCGGATGAGATATTAAGCTGCCGTTAAAAAATACAAGGCAACTGTGTATGCAGAGATACGGGAATTTTCGGGAATACTCTAGTCAAGCAAGGGGCAGAGCAGCGTGAGTAGCGTGTGTCCGCACACAGACGCACGTGCTGGTGTGTAGGTGTGTGTGTGCATCCATCCGAGCGGTTGCTGCTTAGGAGGGCAGCTGTGGGACTAGCGGATGTAGTGCGGAGATGAGGAAAACTACCTTTTCAGAAAACCATATTGTTTTTGGTACGTTTTGCTATTTGTCCCATATACCATGTATTACATCTTAAAAAAACAACTTTTAAGGAGAACTGTAAAATTGTATCTGCTTGAATACTGTCTAATGAGGTTTGGAACTCTCCATAAGTCATCTGAATACCTTTACTCCAATGCTTTAATAAGTACTAATTTTTAAAGTATATATATACAAAAAATACAGATAAATACCATTAACTCACACAGATGTAAAGGTAAGTCCCAGTGGCAAGTCCAATATAAAAACATGCACCGAGGGCCAACTGATAGTGGAGGATCCTGCTGTGTAATTCATCTATTATATCGAATTAATCACAGGGCTTCCAAATTAATGACATTACATTAGGGTGATTTTCCTAACTACAACGTGATTTATAATCAGTGAAATGGACTACTGATAGTCCTTCCACACAGATAAAAATAAAAATTACTTAGCAGTGACTTCACCCAACAATGAAAACCAGGTAACATCTATTGAGCCTGTACTGTGTGCCTTACTTAACACTGTGCTGGGAGTTTGATAGGTATTTTATCTTTTTATCGTCCAAACAAACCATTTGCTTCTTTTACAAATGAAGAAACATGTAAAATGTTCTGTTTACCCAGTATCATACACCTAAGAAGGCTTCAGAACCTGAATTTGAATTTACATCTTACCCTAAAGCCTATGTTCTTAGCATTTACTTCACGTTTCTTCTTAAATTATTGTGACAATAATATAGGTTCAATATGACTTTCTAATCCTGTGGTTTCACAAATTGAATAAACAGTATCTAAATATTAAGAGTTAGACTGCTTTTGAGGGAAATTTGTTGTAAACGGAGTTGTGGGCCCGTAAATTTTTAACTCATGCTATATGGTTTGGTTGTACCGTGTAAATAGGAAGACTTTGTTTTGTGAATAATGTCTTTATATGGGTGCCCATAAATAAAGTTTAATTGGAATAAAGGCATCTTCGTTTGTTCATGTATTGTTTGTGGCTGCTTTTGCACTACCATGCAGAGTCGAATACTTGTAAGATAGACTGTATGGCCCACAAAGACTAATCGATCTATAGTTTGGCCCCTTACAGAAACTGTATACTGATTCTTGATCTAGAGTTAAGATCATGCACTTAGAAAGGTAAAAAGGAGTTTTAGAATTTAAAAATGCCATCCCCATTCTAAAAGTGTTCCTTTTATATTTGCCCAAGTATTCCTCTCCTGTTCTAAACTGTACATTCAGGGTTGTCTGAAAGGGCTTCAGAATTGAGAAATTTCTTTCCGTTCTTACAAGATAAAGATGATATATGTATTGCCTTGGGTTTTAATCAGCCAGGATGCCTTTTTTCCCCTGTGATAGGTAGCTCACTGATAAGCACACCTTGCTTTGCTTTGGAGCCTGTTCTTAACTGAAGACCTTCCAGGAAGAGAAAAAAAGCCAAGGCTATATGATACTTTGCCAAAATGAAGCAATTATTATGAGTTGAAATACATAGCTTGTGATATCATGTACAGTAGTTGGAGCCAGCTTAGAGGGATGATTACCACTGTCTTCCTTAGATTTCAAAGACCTGTGTTCCCTTTCCCCTTTTAAAGCTTTAGTGATTTTTGAAAGTCAGGGAGAAGGTTGTATAAATTTGGAGGAGAGAGCACGTGGAAGAAGAGCACTGTACCACCCACGGGGACAATTGCCACTAATTGTAAAATATAACTTTTAGGAAAATTGGTTTGGGAAGATATGAATCCCAGTTACCCCTTCCTCTCCATTACTTTTCCTATCACCTTCTAGCTCAGCGCACTGGCAGTTTCTCCCTTGTTGCACAACCAGCAAGTCCTAGATTTATGCCTCTGGACAACACCTGCTTATAAGAGCCAAAAGCTGTAGGTGTATTTAGGCAGCAACCCGGAGAACTTTTTTGAGTTTGAGATTTTGTTTCTTTAAGCTGGGAAGAACTCTAAGCTCCTCCACCCAGTTAACAACTGACCTGTGTTGGCTTGTTGAAAGCACTCATGGAGTTGGCCATAGTACAGAACTCTTATGAAGCACCAGACTTACCAGTAGGAACAGAACCTTTCCTATGTAATTATGGTAGAACTATCACCCTACTCAACATCACTGAGAGGCAGGCAAACACTAATTCCAGCTAATAAAACTTAAATCCTGACTATAGAATCTACACTAAGGGTGTATGGGTTTTCACTGTACATTTATTTCAAATTTTCTGTATATTTGGAAGTTTTTCTGATCAGATGTTGGGGAAAATCAGGTTCTAACTTGAAGGCTCCAATTTCTCTAAGCTTCTGAGGAACAAAACAAACCCAATATTTGAGAAAATACTAGAAGTTTTCATTTAAAAACATAGCCCCACCCCTGTAAAACTAAAACAAAAACACCTTAAGATCATAAGGATACTGTGAATAATAAGAACAAAGAATGGAATTCAGAGTCTAAATAATTTCAATGGTCTTTTCTTAAGCTTGAAAACACTTTGGGGAAAATATTTGGACATTTTCTATGAAATGATTCTCAGTATTATTCTTAAATTATTAGAGAATGGTAATAACACTAGCTGTGTGTGAGAGTGGAATGTTCTTATTTTTCCCTTTATATTAAATTTTACATTGGCATTACTTTTTTCTGACTCCCAGATTGCCCTCTTTGTAGGCTTGCTCTACCAAAAGTTCCTAAAAGGCCTCGACCCAATGTTTATGTCAAAGTCTCAAAGTCTTCTTTTCCCTTTTCTCTCATCTCAGTAAGCATCTATGGGCATCTCTTACCACAGCTGCCAAACTACCCACCAACTTCTACTTAGTCCGTCCTTAGCCCTCTCAGCACCTCCCCCACCCTAAAAGAAGTCTTTTGATTAAGTGCATAAGGAGTTAAGCTTATCTTACCAAATTAGAAAAAAAAGGGGGGGGGAACTATGAAGAGAAACTGAAAAGAACAGTAAAAATTGAAATTAATTAAGTTGAAAACTGACCAAGAAAAAAGAGAAAGCAAAAATGGAAAAGAATAAGAAAGAGATAATTATGGATATAGAAGAGTTTTTTTAATGTTTTCTTCATAGAATTATGAATCATGTGGCAGCATATTTGAAGATTTATATGACATGGATAATTTCTAGGTAGAATGCAAATGACAAAGAGTGACCCAAGAAAAGGTGGAAATCCGAATGAAATTGGAAAGATAATTAAACATCTTTCTGTTAGAAGAAGACGAAAACAAAAACTATTGTTAATATCTTCAGAGACATGAGATGGATCTATGGGAATGAGAACAGAACAATATGAGAAAAGAGAAGAAAAGAAGAAAAGCCAAGAAAGAACTCTTAGGAACTCAAAATATGACTATCTTAACTTGAAAATTCAATAAAACATTTGGGAGAGTAAGTCTAGAAATCTCTCAGAAAGTATAAAAAAAAGAAGTTGAGAAAACAGACAAAAAATTTAAGAAAAACACTAGACCAATGCAGAAAGTCTACCTTACTAACAAGAATACTATAGAGAATTGTGGAAATGGAGAGAAGGAAAAGTTTGGTTTTTTTTTTTAAATCTAGTGAAATTCCCAGTTCTGAAGGGAATGGGTACCTAAATTTAAAGGACTGACTGAGTACCCAGGTCAAAGAATGAAACCACCCACAGAAAGAAAAAGAAGTATCTAAAACCTGTATGGATTTAAATAAAACAGAAGAGGAGGAGGAAGAGGAAGAAAAGGAGAAGGGGGAGAGGAGGAGAAGGAGGAGAGGAAGAACAGGAGGAAGAGGGAGAATAAGAAGAAAAGAAAAAAGGAAGAGGTAAAAGAAGAGAAGTGATAGATAACCTGGTACATTTGACCAGGAGGAAATAAAGGAGAGGGCCTATATAGTTCTATTGGAGAGTGAAAAGAAGAATGATTTGGGTACATAGGAACCTGAGCAAAAAAAACAAACAAAAAGTAACTAGAAAAAAACAGAATGTTGTGTAAGAAAAGAAATCTCATCACATTATATTAGTTTATTAGTGATAAAGGGTTAATATCCAGATATATAAAGAACTTCTACAACTCAACAACAAAAAAACAACCTAGGGACGCCTGGGTGGCTCAGTTGGTTAAGCAGCTGCCTTCGGCTCAGGTCATGATCCCAGCGTCCTGGGATCGAGTCCCACATCGGGCTCCTTGCTCGGCGGGGAGCCTGCTTCTCCCTCTGCCTCTGCCTGCCACTCTGTCTGCCAGTGCTCGCTCTCTCTCTCTCTCTCTGACAAATAAATAAGTAAAAATCTTAAAAAAAAAACACAAGCTAATTAAAAAATGGAGGGGCTGGGGTGCCTGGGTGGTTCAGTCATTAAGCATCTGACTTCGGCTCTGGTCACGATCCCAGGATCCTGTGATTGAGCTCTGCATCGGGCTCCCTGCTTGGCTGGAGGCCTGCTTCTCCCTCTCCCACTCCTCCTGCTTGTGTTCCCCTCTTGCTGTGTCTCTCTCTGTCAAGTAAATAAATAAAATCTTTATAAAAATAAATACATTAAGTAATTAAATAAGATCTCTTTTTTAAAAAAGGGAGGGGTGCCTGGGTAGTTCAGTTGGTTTAGCATATAACTTTTTTCTCCTTTTTTAAGAGTTTGTTTATTTATTTGACAGAGAACAAGCAGGGAGAGCTTCAGGCAGAAGGAAGGGAGAAACAAGCTCCACACCAAGCAGGGAGCCCAACGTGGGGCTCAATCCCAAGACCCCGAGATCATGACCCAAGCCAAAGACAGATGCCCAACCAACTGAGCCGCCCAGGCACCCCAGGCATCCAACTCTTGATCTCAGCTCGGGTCTTGACCTCAGGGTAGTGAGTACAAGCCCTGTGTTTAAAAATAATTTTTTTTAATGCACAAGAGACTTAAATAGACATTTCTCCAAAGATGACATAAAACTGGCCAACAAGCATATGAAAGGTGCTCAATGTTCCTAATCATTTGGCAAATGCAAATTGAAACCACAGTGATGTACCCCCTCACACCCTTTAAGATGGCTGCTATAAAAAACAACAACAATATAGAATAAGTGTTGGTAAGGATATAGGGCAATTAGAACACTTTTGCACAATTGGTGGGAATGCAAAATGGTGTGGCCACTATGGAAAACAGTATAGTAGTTCCTCAAAAAAATTGGAAATATAGAAATATCTTATGATCCAGCAATTTCACTTCTCGGTTATATTGAAAAGAATTGGAATCAGGGACTTCAAGAGATATTTGTACACCCATGCTTAGAGCAATGTTACTCATGCAATAGCAGAAAGGTGGAAGCAACCTAAGTGTCCATAAACAAATAAATAGATGAATAAAATGTGGTACAGACAAATAATGGAATATTAGCCTTAAAAAGGTTCTTTTTTTTTTTTTTAAGATTTTATTTATTTATTTGACTGAGAGAGACACAGTGAGAGAGTGAACACGAGCGGGGGGGGGGGGGGGGGGAGAGGGAGAAGCATGCTCCCTGCCCGAGCAGGGAGCCCAGCGTGGGATTTGATCCCAGGACCCCAGGATCATGACCTGAGCCAAAGGCAGATGCTTAAAAACGAAGCCACCCAGACACCCCAAAAAGGAAGGTTCTTTTGACATAAGTGACAATATGGGTGAAAATCAGTCACAAAAGGACAAATACTATATGATTCCAATTAAGCAGGTGTCTAGAGTAGTCAAATTTGTAGAGACAGAAAATAGAATGGCAATTCAGGGGCCAGAGGAAGAGGAAAATGAAGAACTATTGTTTAATGGGTATAGAGTTTCAGTTTTGCAAGAAGAAAAAGTTCTGAAATTGATTACCCAACAATATGAGTATACTTAACATTATTAAACTGTACGCTTAAGGAGTAAGACGGTAAATTTCACATTATGTCTATTTTACCACAATTTTTAAATGTTTAGTTCAAAATAGATCAAAGACCTTAATGTAAGAACTAAAACTATCAAATTCATAGAAGGAAACAGGCTAAATCTATGTGACCTTGGATTATACAATAGTTTCTTAGGTATGACACCAAAAATACGAATAATCAAAGAAAAAATAGATAAATTAAACTTCATCCAAATTAAAAAGACACTATCAAGAAAATGAAAAGACAGCTGACAAAATGGAAGAAAATATTTGCAAATCTTACATCAGATGAGAATTCAATATCTAGAATATATAAAGAACACTTACAATTCCTCAAGAAAAAAGACAAGGGACACCTGAGTGGCTCACTGGGTTAAGCCTCTGCCTTTGGCTCAGGTCATGATCTCAGGGTCCTGGGATTGAGCCCCACATCGGGCTCTCTGCTCGGCGGGGAGCCTGCTAACCCCCTCTCTCTGCCTGCCTCTCTGCCTACTTGTGATCTCTCTCTCTCTCTCTCTCTCTCTCTCTCTCGCTGTCAAATAAATAAATAAAATCTTAAAAAAAAAAAAGACAAGTAACCAACTTTAAAATATGCAAAGGATTTGAATAGACATCTCTCCAAAGAAAATATACAAATGGTCAATAAATAGATGAGAACATACTTAAGATCTTTGGTCAAAAGGAAAATACCAATCAAAACCACAAAGAGATACTACTTCATACTCACCAGGAAGGCTATAATAAACAAACAAACAAAAAATAACAAATGTTGGGGTGAATGTGGAGAACTCAGAAACATATATATTGCTGGTGAGAATGTAAAATGGTGAAACTGCTGTGGAAAACAACTGGGTGATTCCTTAATAAGCTAAACATGGAATTATCCTGTAATCCAGATGTTTCACTCCTAAATATACATACCTTATATAGCCAAGAGAATTGAAAACAGGTTCACACAAAAACTAGTAAATGAATGTTCATAGCAGCATTATTCATAATTGCCAAAAAGTAAGAACAACTCAAATGTCCCATCAACTGATAAACAAAATGTAGTTTATCCACACAATGGCGTAAAAAGACAAGTAATGATACATTCTACAACAGAATGAACCTTGAAAGCATATGCTAAGTCAAAGAAGCCAGCAACAAAAATCACATATATGATTCAATTTATGTGAAGTGTCCAGAATAGGTAAGGTAAGGTAAATCATAGAGACAGAAAGTATATTAACCTGGGATTGTGGTAAGGGAGAG
The DNA here is from genome assembly GCA_004024625.1 of Mellivora capensis. Taxonomy (NCBI): domain Eukaryota; kingdom Metazoa; phylum Chordata; class Mammalia; order Carnivora; family Mustelidae; genus Mellivora; species Mellivora capensis. The sequence continues at coordinate 103,236 of PISX010004217.1, forward strand.
TGGGAATGAGGAGTGATAGCTAATGTGTATGGAGTTTCTTTTTGGGTTGGTGCAAAAGATTTAATATTAGATTGTGGTGATGTGTAATGTATTATGCATCTTTGCACACCTTTGTGAATATATTAAAACCCATTGAACTGTATACTTTATTTGAGTGAATGATATGTATGAAATGTAAGTTGTAAAGTACATCTCAATAAAGCTATAAAAAAGAATCTCACAAAAAGGAACTATTATCTCTCCCCCATTCTTCTTCTTTTTAATGCTATCATGATACTTGGATTCCTTTCCATTTTCCATAATCTTGGACTGCTTTCTGTACACATTGTATTTTCTGCAATACAGAGTGAGTGTCTTTCTGCCTTTCCACTTTCTTCCTCCAACATCCATGTGTGAGAACTGGTCGCTTTCTGTTTCCTCCTTTCTTAATCACCTGCGAACAGCAGGAGGGCAAGAAGGTTGAAGAGAGGCAAGGGCTAAAGCAGGAATACCAGGAAAAAACCTACTATGATAAGTAAGGTGAGAAATGACAAGGGTAGCCTCAGTAGAGATAGTGGAAGTAGTTAGATTCTCCATAAAATTGAAGATGGGGCCAACGAGATCTGCCATCAGATTGGTTATGATGTGTGAGAGAAACAGGAGTTAAGAATGACTTTAAATTTATTGACCTGAGTACTTGGAAAGAATGAGATTATAACTCCTTACTAAAATGAAGAGTCTAGAGGAGCAGGTTTGGGTTGAGATATCAGGAAGTCAGTTTGAGATGTTTAAGCTTGAGATGTCTCCAAGTAGAGCTGTTGGGTAGTGTGATATAATAAAGAATATATCTAGTTTTTGTCCTGGCACAGAGCTTCAAAATTTCTGAGGAAGTCTTGGAGTGGTAAGAGTGTCTTGTTATGCTAATGAGGTGACTCCTGGTGGGCCCCTAGGTAACTTCAGGATGGGGGCTGGTCACCAGAAAATCCAACCTCGTGACTAGAGGGTTGGGACTCTGGGCCAGCCTGGCCTCAGGAAAGGGGAGGTGGGTTGGAGATTGATTTTAGTCTACCAGCCAGTGTGATTTAATCAATCGTGCTTACATAATATATCCCTAATGAAAACTCCGGATACTGAGACTTGGAGGAGTTTCCTGGCTGGTGAACAAATTGATGGGCGTTGGAGAGTGATGCCCCCTGACTGCATAAGGAGAGGACATAGAAACTCCGCATTGTTCCCAAGGTTGTACCCTTTATGTATCCTTTAGAATAAAACTAATTCTAAGTGTAGCACTCTCAGTGGGTTCTGCGAGCCATTTTTGTGAATTATTGAACTTTGTAGTTCAAAAATTTGTAGCCAGTCAGTCAGTAGTGTGGTGGTTTGGAGACACTGGTGATTAGCATCAGAATTGAATTGTATTACAGTACACCCAATTGATGTCAGACCAGGAAGGGTGGAAACAGTAAGTTGGTAGTTTGATATTCAACTCTGAGGATTCAGGGGAAGTCAGGGCAAGAGGGAAAACACTGTGAGCTTTGAGCATGTAGATCTCATTTTTAAAGGCTCAAGACCGGATGAAGTTATCTAAAGAGTGAGAATGGATAGAAAAGAAAAGAGAAGACTTCTGAAGCCATGCCAATAAGGGAGGAAGATGTGGAGGAACCAGAATAGAAGACCGAGAAGTGTCTAGACAGGAAAACCAGACAAGTACGATCCTGAAGAAAAGAAATTGTGTTTAACATTGCTGATAAGTTGATAAGACTGAGAATTTTTCGTTAGACTTAACCATGTGGAGGTTATGAGAGAACAACATCAGAGAAACTTCAGTGGAGTGATGGGGTTCAAGAAGGAATGAGAGGTGAGAAATTAGGGTAACTCACTTAAATAATTTTGTTGTAAAAAGAGGAAGAGAAATGAGGCCATATTTGGAGGAGATAGTGGAATCAAGGAGGCACTGGTTTGTTTTTAAATGGGTGAAGTAGCAGTAGGTTTACACGCTGATGGAAATGATCCTGTAGAAAGGGAAAAAATAGAGAAGAAGGAACACTCCTCACTGGAGGGGCAAGCTAGGTAAGTAACAGGTGAGTTGGGACAGAACTTAGTACACACATGAAGAAGATCATCCATAGTAATCACATGTGCAGGTTACCCATCATAACAGGAGAAAAAGTACAGTGCACAGATGGCAGTAAGTATGTAGGTCTGCTGTTTGGAGCTTATGGAAACTTCTCTAACTGCTGTTGTCTCAGATTGGTTTGTTTAGAACAAACACTGAGACAAAGATGTTCATTGGGAATCAACACCTATGAATAGAAGTGGAGGGAGTGGAATCAGACAGAGGAAAAACATGAACTGGGAGGAGGACCCAACATGACCTTGGCCAACTCGTTGGGGTGCTATGGAGGAAGTACTGCCCTCCAAAGTTGTTCTGCATTGGGCTGTCCTCTAGATACCAACCTTCCCCAACTCAATCTAGAGCCTAGTGTAGTAGATTCTCCTGGTTCTCCCAGTAAAAGGCTGTCATACAGGTGGGGGCATGATTTATGGGGCTCTGAGCCCCCAAGGGTGCTCTGAAACTGCCTCTTCCTGTCCACTGGGTATTCTCACTGGCTTCAGGGAACTGCGAGTGCAGCTTGTAATGTATATACTGATTCAGTAGCACTTATCTGTGGGAAGGGAGAAGGATATGTGGGGGGCAGAGTGGGGTTGTGGCAGCCTATGTATAGGGAGAGGCAAAGGAAGATTGAGAAGATAAATGGTAGGTAGACCAAGCTGAGTTGATCAATTCAGATGTCAAGAATGGGCTCAAGAATCCATGCTTTGCTACTGGGTATTTACCCTAAAGATACAAATGTACTGATCTGAAGGGGCACATGCACCTAAATGTTTATAGCAGTAATGTACACAATAGCCAAACTATGGAAAGAACCTAGATGTCCATCAACAGATGAATGGATAAAGAAGATGTGGTATATATATATATATATACAATGGAATACTATGCAGCCATCAAAATAAATGAAATCTTGCCTTTTGCAACGACATGGATGGAACTAGAGGGTATTATGCTGAGTGAAATAAGTCAATCAGAGAAAGACAATTATCTCATGATCTCCCTGATATGAAGAATTTGAGAGGCAACATGGGAGGTTTGGGGATAGGGAAGGAAAAAATGAAAAAAGATGGGATCAGGAGGGAGGCAAACCATAAGAGACTCTTAATCTCACAAAACAAACTGAGGGTTGCTGGGGGAAAGAGGTAGGGAGAGGGTGGTGGAGTTATGGACATTGGGGAGGGTATGTGCTATGGTGAGTGCTGTGAAGTGTGTAAACCTGGCGATTTACAGACCTGTACCCCTGGGGCTAATAATACATTATATGTTAATAAAAAAATTTTAAAAAAAAAGAACCCATGCTTTGGCCAAGGTTAGGTCATACCCGTTTCTCCATTGATATGACCTCCTCTTGTGTAAATTTGGCTTACCGTTCACAGCCATGAACTGCTCATTAGGTCACTTGGGGGCCTTTGATGTGGAGAATAATTCCTGTGTGCTGTGTATCCTCTGTTTGGCCCTAGAAATCTACTCTCCACATCCCTCTGCCCTGCTGTCTACCCCAGGAGGCTGAGCTGCATAATTTAGCCTCTTTCTTCCCTCTTCTGGGCTGAGTAGAGTCAAGAGGTAAATACCATAAAAAAAAAAAAACAACAAAAAAAACAGAAACAGAAAGGAGAAGTCAGAGTATTTTTCCCCTCATTCTCTGTGATGTAGCCTTGGGCTGGCTGTGTCCTTTGACAAAAGGTCACTGGTTCTCTCAAGGCACCTTCATCTACATGACTCTCTTTCAGGTTACAGTCAGACTTTTCCTCCTCTCATCCCTTTAGGCTGCATGCTTTGGGTTCCTGTCTAGTTTCTCATGTGGGTCTCCTATACCCTACCCACATTTAGGAAATTAATTCCTTTGTAAATAAACCCTTTACATATTTAAGTATTAAGTGTTTCTTATCCCTAGCTGACCCACCCTCCAAATCCTGACCTGCTGCAGGAGCAGCTAGGAGTAAAGGATGAAGAGAACTGGATGCAGAATCTATTGTCAGAGGAAGAGTATACAGTAGTGTAGACCTTTCAGGGGCAGTGGTCAAACCAGCGAAACTGACTATGGTGGAAAGTAATACCATCCGCTTGTATAACCAAAGAACACAGAGGCAATCTCTCTTGAGGCATGATTCATTTAAGGACTTAAGCATGTCCTCAAGACTTGATCTCTTACTTTATCTATTGCTTTTGCCTTCCTTAGTGTTTGTTTCCATCATGGCCATGCTCTTTTCTTTGTGGAGGCAAAGACCAGCTAGAGGCAATACTGTGCTTCTTTAGTCCATTAGCTGGGAATAGAAAAGAAAGCATCTCTTTCCTGGCTAGTAAAGGTCCCAAGTCTTCTGCTTGTTGGGCTGGCTTGGATCACATGCTCATTCCTGAACCAATCATAATGACCAGGGGATGGTGTGATAGAATTATCCAGACCTGGTTCATCTGCCTGGTTCTATGGGGGGAGTTGGTGAAGGGCTAGCCACCCCCCCTTGAAACACGCAGTATGAATTCCCCATAAGAAATAAGAGCTCTATAACCAGCAGTGGGGGAAGGGAAATGGTCTGGGAAGCAGACATTAAAGCTACCACAGTTCAGTACAAATGAATTCAGAGTGGAGGTGTGAATGGCAGTGTTTGAGAGCCTGCTGTGAGAAACTGTTGAGCCCATTTACTCTGAGAGTAGTGCAACAGCTTCACAGCACTCCTTCTACACTTGGTGGTCAGCCTGACATGTGGTCAGATTAGTGGATGGTGTGAGTGTGTGTGTGTGTGAGGGGGGGTGCAATAGAGGGTTGTGGATTGCTTTGAAGCTTGCTCATATCTCCTAGATGGGGAATAACTTGGAGCCTCCATGTCTGATTGGATAGCTCATAAACAATGATATGGAAAGTATGGGATTCAGAGAGCCATGGCTAGAGAGAACCAAGTGCATCTTCAGCCAAGCAAAGCAAAGCCTCAGCCTAGGAACTGGCAGGCAGATAGGTGTGGGAGCTCATCCACTACCAGCTTCCACCAAGGTGACCTCTTTGGGACCTAAGCAATTTCATCATACATGCAGTTTTCTAATGTGCCATGCATTCGACCTTTTTGGAGCTCTGTGTCTTGACTTTTGGCTCTCCTTCAAGGACTCCTTCTCCTATGTCATTGGTTTTTTTTTGCTGTATCAGTTTCATTAAAAAAACCCCAAGCTCATCTCTCCTAACCTCCACCATGTTGGCCCCATTATGGAAGGGGGTGTCCACCTCTTGGCTATCTCTCTTGGAGCAGGACCAGAATTTTTGGTTATTACAGCCACCTTGTGAAGAAGAGAGGACTCTTTATGGCCCTAAGGTAGTTCATTCTGCCAGTATGTTCTCAAACTGTCCTGCTAAATATGCATTCTTGCAGAGCTATGAAGGATATTGTTCTCCCAGTTGTCTTCCACTTGCTCCTTCAAATTCTCAGTATCCCCTCACAGGGTAGCTGTGAAGTGAAGGTGTGCCAGGGTCTATAGGTCAAGAGTTAATGGGCCATCTGACCCTCCAGGAAAAAGAGTATCCAGTGTTCAGAGGCCAGGAAAAGATAGGACCTGGGCTCACTTGGCCTGTACATGGGGGCTGTTAGCAGGGATATGGCCATGGGACAAGAAGGTTATCTCTTCAGTCAGTAAGACCTGTTGAGCCAGAAGGTGATAAGCTGGAAGCCAAGCACTAGCCATGAGACTAGAGAAAAGAGACACAGATATAGAGAAATGAATGAGCCAAGTTGGGGTCAGTCACAGAGAAGGCAAAGATGTGATGAAGTGTAGCGATGGACATTCAAGCAATTGGAAATACTGTGGACACCAGGCTTTTAGGAGAAGTTTATGTTTAACTGTCATATACCCATCAGGTAGGGGTAGGTTTTAAAGGAGCAGGCCCCACCAGACACAAGATTGTAGACACCTAAAATGATAACCAGCTTAGGCTAGAACCAAAAGTTCTAGGGCTATGTCAACTACCTTTAGGACCAAATTGCTGAGCCTAAGGGGGTCAGATGAGTACAGTCTGTTGGCCTCCATCAGAAGAGTCAACAAATGACCAGGAAGTGAGTGTTTGAGAGGGATAGGTAGGTAACAAGTAAATTTGGACACCAGAGAATTGGATAAGGTGAACTCCTGAAGGTTGAGAGGTCCCTGGAAGCACATGAAGCTAGGTGGACAGAGGTAGAGATGATCTCAATAGGTTGCAGAATTTGTAGTTCCCAGATAAGACACTAGCTTAGGATAGGATATGACAGGCTTAAATGCTTGGTCCTAGCCACAGCACTTTTTCTGCTGAGGCCTTCAGGTGCTCCCAGGGCTAAAGGCATGGTGTTGGAGCAGCAGACATTTTCCAGATGCTCAAAGACATAAAAATATGTGAGGGGGATAGAAAGGGTAGGGGGTGAGTGGGGCCCTCTAGGGAGAGAACTAAGTTTCAAAGAGGACTTCAGTCATTAGGACCCCTGCAAATAGATCAGTTGAATTCTGCAGGACTTAGTTCTCTCCCTCCTTAAAAAAAGCGGGGGGCAGCGCCTGGGTGGCTTAGTAGGTTAAGCCTCTGCCTTCAGCTCAGGTCATGATCTCAGGTCCTGGGATAGAGCCCTGCATTGGGTTCTCTGCTCAGCGGGAAGCCTGCTTCCCCTTCTCTCTCTGCCTGCCTCTTTGCTTACTTGTGATCTCTCTCTGTCAAATAAATAAATAAAATCTTACAAAAAAAGAATAGAGAATAGAGTGAAGAGGAATAGTAGGAAGAGCAAATAGAGCTAACCAAGTTAATTTCTAAGACCAGGCATGAAAATCCATGCTGTGGCTAAGACAAGGACCATTCCCAGTCTTCGACTGAAATGCCCTCCTCTGATATACATTTGATTTGTTGGGCATGAACTACTCCTGGACCAACTGTGGCCATCTGGAAGCACTCTGGAATGACCCAAAAGGCCAAGGAGGGCCAAGGTGACTGTAGTATGTCAGTCCTTCTCCAAACTTCATGCCATGTAGATGTGGTTAAACTCCTCTCATCAGCTCAGCTTTGCTCAGGCCCCGTGTTGACTTTATTTTCTAAAGAGAGCTGCCATAATAGCTCCCATTTTATTGAGATGCAATTCAGTACCATATAATCCATCTATTTAAGGTATACAGCAATACTGGGGTACCTGGGTGACTCAGCGGGTTAAGCATCTAACTCTTGATTTTGGCTCAGGTTATGATCTCAGGGTTGTAAGATTGAGCTCTACATTGGGCTCCACACTGGGTATAGAGCCTGCTTAAGATTCTCTCTCTCTCTCTCTCTCTCCCTTTGCCCTTGCCCCTACTCTCTCTCTTTCTCTTAAAAAAAAAAAAAAGAATTAAAGCATACAGTAGTTTTAATACATTCAGAATTGTATAACAACACTACACTCAATTTTGGAACATTTATCATTCCCTCCCCCCAAATCCCCACTTATCCAGAAAGTTGTTTCCATGTTTTTGATATTATGAATAATGCTTCTGTGAACGTTCTCATACAAGTTTTTGTGTAAACAACTTTTTCATTTTCTTGGGTATATACAGAAGAGTGGAATTGTTGAGCCATATGGTTATTCTATATTTTAACCTTTTGAGGAAATGCCAGACTGTCTTCCAAAGCAGATATACCTTTTGCATATCCATCAGCACTGTATTAAGTGTTCAAGTTTTTTCACATCCTCATCAACACCTTTTATTATCTGTTTTTTCTATTATAGCCATCCTAAGGGTGCAAAGTAGTATCTTATTGAGGTTTCCATTGTATTTCTCTGATGACTAATGATGCTGAACATTCATATTGGTTATTTGTAAATCTTCTTTGAAGAAATGTCTATTCAGATTCTTTGCCCATTTTTTAAAATAAGATTTTATTTATTTAAGAAACAGAGAGAGAGGGGGCATGCAAACAAGTGGAGGGAGGGATAGAGGGAGAGAGAATCTCAGGCAGACTATGCACTGAGCATGGAGCCCCATGCAGAGCTGGATGTGGGGCTCTGTCTCACAACCCTGATATCATGACCTGAGCCAAAATCAAGAGTTGGACACTTAGGTGACTGAGCCACCCAAGTGCCCCTCTCTGCCAATTTTTAATAGGCTATCTATTATTATTGAGTTGTAAGTGTTCTTTATATATTCTAGATACTGATCCTTTATCAAATATATGATTTGCAAATATTTTCTCCTATTCAGTCACTTGTTTTTTTCACTTTCTTAATGGTGTCCTTTGCAACATAACAATTTTTAATTTTGATGAAGACTAATTATTTTTTCTTTTACTGTTTATTCTTTTGAGGTTGTATTTAAGAAACCATTGCCTAATCCAAGGCCATGAAGATTTATGCCTATGTTTGCTTCTAAGAGTATTATAGTTTTAGCTCTGACGCTTAGGTTTTAATCCATTTTTATACCTGTTGTGAGGTAAGGATCCAACTTTATTCTTTTACAATTAGATATCCAGTTTTCCTAGTATCATTTGTTGAAAAGATTATTCTATTTTTCCATCATTGCACTGTCTTGACACCCCTGTCAAAAGCCAACTCATCAAAAATATATGGGTTTATTTCTAGACTCTCCAATGAAAGTTTATCCTTATACCAATACCATACTGTCTTGATTAAGGTAGCTTCATAATAAGTTTTTCAAGTGGGAAACACAAGTCTTCCAACTTTGTTCTTCCTTCTTAAGATCATTTGGCTATTTTAGGTCCTTCCGATTCCATATGTGTTTTAGCACCAGCTTGTCAATTTCTGCAAAGAAGTCAGCTGAAACTTTAAAGAGATTACATTGGATCTGTACAACAATTTGGGACATACTGCCATTTAAAAAATATTCAGTCTTCCAACCCATGAACATAAGATTTGTTTCCATTTACTTAGGTCTTTAATTTCTTTCAATGATGTTTTGTAGTTTTCAGAGTATAAGTTTCACATTTCTTTTGTTAAATCTATCTCTAAGTATTTTATTTTCTCAATTTTGTTTTCAGATTGTTCATTACAAGTATATAGAAATACAATTTATTATTGTATGTATTGATTTTGTAACCTGCAAACTTGTTGAACTCTCATTAGTTCTAAGAGGTTTTTTTAAAATTTTTAAATTTATTTTAGAGAGACTGTGAGAGTGGGGAATGATAGAGGGAGAGAGAGTCTTAAACAGATTCTGAGCTAAGTGTGGAGCCCAACGTGGGGCTTAGTCTCAGGACCCTAAGATCACAACTTAAGGCAAAATGCTTAGGTTGGATGCTTAACTGACTGTACCACCCAGGTGCCCCCTATAGTTTTTAATGGATTCCTTAGGATTTTTTTAAACTTTGTTGTTCTTTAGAACACCCTGTTAATGTCAAGTAGTTCATTTTATTTTCTAATTTGTTTAGTTTAAATTCAATTAGCCAACATAAAGTATGTCATTAGTTTCACATGTAGCGTTCAATAAATCATCAGGTGTGTTTAACACCTGGTGCTCATCATCTTTAGGATTTTTTATATTCAAGATCATTTCATCTACAAATAGATTTAGTTTTACTTCTTTCTTTCCAAACCGTACTTGTTTTATTTCATTTTATTGACTAATTGTCAACTTCGGTACCGTATTGAATAGAAGTGGCCAGAGGGGAGATTCTTGTCTTATTCCTGTTCTCTTAGGGGAAATATTCTTTCACCCTTAAGTATAAAGTTAGTTGTGAGTTTTTTGTAGATGTCCTGTATTAGCTTGAGGGCCTCAAGCTAATAGCTAACAGGCCTCAAGTCCTGTGTGCTTTTCTCCAATGTAATGTGTCACTACCCCATTAAGAGAAGTAGAGTCTAATTCTCCTCCCCTTGAATCTGGGCTGACTTCCTTGACTCACTTGTGGCCAACAGAATGAGGTAGAAGTGAAACCACTTGACCTTGGTAGTGAGGTCAGCAAAGGCCAAGCAGCTTCTGGCTCTTTAGAATCCTTGCTCTACAGAATACTCACTTTTGGAACTCAGCCCTCATGCTGTGATAAGCCCAAGGGACATGGAGAGGTTCCAGTTGACAGTTCCAGCTAAGCCCAGCCTTTGAGTCTTCCCAGGATTGACACCAGACATTTAAGTGAATGATTCTAGCCCTCAGCCATATGAGTCACTGTCAATCATTTAAATCCTCCCACTAAGGTCCCATGCATGCTAGAGCATTGTGTCTTGTCTGAATACCTGGACCACATAATCTACAAACATGATAAAATGGTTATTTTAAACCACAAATGTGGGGTGGTTTGTTACTCAACAACAGATTTCTAGAATAGGTCTCAAGCTTTCAAAAGCGAGCCTGTTCAGTGTTCTTTGCATCAGTAGATAGGAGTTGGGGATCTAAATCTGCACTTCAGTGGTCTGGGAGTTGTGGATGAGGGAATGAATGAAATTGCAAGTTTCTCAGAACCTTTCTGTAAGCAATCCAGCTGCAATACCAGCCTCCCATCCAGGTAGCCTCCTGAAGGTGAACCCCAGCCTTGAACCTCAGCCTAATTGACTTTTCTTGCCAGTCTCTAGTTCCTAAAGCTCAACACGATTCTCCCTCAAGTTCCAGTTGATTCTTGCATTATACTGGACTGTTCTCAGTTGGAACTACTGCCCAGGGCTTTGTCCTGGCCCTGGATTACTGTAGACATTTAATACATCTTTTATAAATGAATGAACTGTGACTCTGAGGCTGAGGATGGCTATATCCTTTCTGTCCCAGAACCCTTATGCATCAGGGCTCAAGTCTTCTGGACCAGATCTGAGTTTGCCACCCCTTGAACTTCGTGATTTGAATAACTGTTTTTGTAGAATTTCTTTCCCAGCAAACTTCAGTTTTTACTTTTAAGGTCTTCAGTCGATTGGATGAAGCTCATTGACATTATGGAGGGTAATCTCCTCTACATAAAGTCAGTTGATTGATCTACAAAATACCCTTACAGCAAAACCTAGATCAGTATTTGATTAAATAAGTGGGTTCTATAGGCTATAGCTAACTTGGCACATGAAACTAACCATCTCAGACATGGACATCTTTGGGGGGGTATTATTCTGCCTACACCAGTGAGAATAATGAAAATGATAGGAATGGCCATTCTCTTTCTGAGAATCTGAGGCAGGCCCTCAGGAAGGGAAGGCATTACACAAAGTCCTGATAACAACTGATATGACAAAACACTCAGATAATTCCAGAGATGAAAATTGCTGATGTGGGACAAAGCAATATGTTCAGATTACATTTTTGGGTTGGAAAAGGGGTTTCCAAGAGACACTATGGTAAGTTTCCAAAAGGAGCTGTCAAATAGAAGAGGGTTGTAAGGTAACAAAGGCTCGTGCCCTTGATTCTCATAAAGAGATCTGTGCCCGGGAGTTAGGGGGTGACAGGGCTCAGAACGAGCAAATTAAAGTTATCATGAGCAGGCTGGGGAGAATCCCTAAAGGTAGAAGCTGAAAAGCTTCTCTAGCTAGTAGGCCTGTGGGAAGGAAGAAGTCTTTGGTAGAATAAAAAGAATTTCCAGTGGCTTTCAAAAGTAATGCAAAGACTGGAATCCTGGAAAAGCCTGGAAGTTTGAACATAAAAGTGAAAGCAAGTCAAGGTTTCACATACTCATTTAGAAAAAGAATCAATTTTTTTTTTCAAACTGGAGCTGTCTAATGTTCAGGTCCAGCCACTCAACTTCAGGTATTTGTCCTAAAGTACTTTCCATTAATTAAAGCTATCTTCGGCCACTTGGTCCCATAATCACATGTGGGATTTTATGAAAGATTGCATGGATCAAGGTGCTACATGAAGGGCTGAAATAAATGCACCTGAGGGGAAGTTCAGGGTCTTCAAAAGGGCCCTGCAGGTGGTAGCTCGACAAGGGGAAAGATAAACCACAGAGGTGGCAATTAATGGATTGGAAGGCGTGTGGCCACAGTCCCTATGCACTGCTCCATGAAGTTTCAAAGTGCATCCATATGAGTGAATGTTGGCTTTCTGTGCACGAGGAGCCACACCTCTGGAACGTGGTTGCACAGGTTGAGTTGCTTTTGTGGAGTCCCTTGAAGCTTGCTGTGTTTCACTAGGAAACATCTACTAAGCCCACAGAGTATCTGGCCTGCGTGTATAGGCAGATCCACCCATCTTCCTGCCTTGTGCTATACCATCAGCTACTAAGGAACAGGACTTGATTCACATCTGAAGGAATCCATCTTTTATGAAGATTGGGAGCTAGATGAGAAATCCTCAATTTCATGAGATTCCCCAACCATCACAATGGAAATCCAAGTAGGCAGAGGTGGAGATCATTTGTCGGGTTCTTACATTGGCTTAATTTTCTGTTCACTTGTAGGAATTATCTGCCAGCAGAAGGTGGGTGTAGTTCAACAGGACAATTGCAGCCCTATCAGTGAGAGCCAAAAACTTTTACTCAAGAATTTTTTTTTCCCTGGGCCACCTGTGTGGCTCAGGTCATGATCTCGGGGTCCTGGGAGGGAGTCCGCATCAGGCACCCTGCTCAGCATGGAGCCTGAATCTCCCCTCTCCCTCTGGCCCTCCCCTCCCCGCTCGTGTTCTCTCTCTCTGTCTGTCTCAAATACATAAATAAAATCTTTTTTAAAAAAAGGATTTTTTCCCCCGGTTATATGTTTATTATAAAAACTGGGGAATATAGATAAGCACAAAGAAAAAGTGGAAATTCACCCACAATTACATCACCCAAAGATAGCAACTGCAAATATTTTCTTATAGGATATGAAAGTTCTCTGGAAACAATTTAGATCACTTTAACGTGAATGCAGAAATTACAATGGCTCTTAGACTCATCTCACAACTATAGAGGGTTGATCTCAACCGGTGCCTCAAGGCTCCCTCCGTTATTTCTGAGGGGCCTGGGACGTGTCTCACAAGGGCTCAGGAACAGGACAGCATGTGTTCTTCCTCCTCATGGAGATTCTGCTGCATTTCAGCTCTTAAGGAAGTTGCTTCAGCTACCGGTGTCCGCCATGAGAGCACTGTCTCCCGGTCCTTCCACTCACAACGGGCCCCACTGCCTCATGCGCTAACATGGAGCAGAGAGAATATTCTCCCCCCAACGCTTGGGGTGACTGGTCCCTGGATCCTGAAGAGGCATGGCTTGTTTTCAGAGTCTCAAAGTCTATCCAGAAGGAACAGACACCACGCCATTCCCTCATTTCTTTCATCTCTAAGCTCCTCCTGTGCAAACAAACAGGAGGAGAAACCCCAAAAACTACAAGAATGTCTTCCTCTCTCAGGGAAGGGAAACAACACGAAAGGTCCCCAGTATGTAATAGCGAGCACCTACTTTGTGCTTTCTGCGTGTCCGGCACGGCTTTAAGCCCTTTCTCCATACTAGTTCCTTCGCTCCACACAATCCTGTAAGACTGGTATGACGTATGATACCTTCATTTTACAGATGAGAAAACTGAGGCACAGAAAGGTTAAGTAACTTGTCTGAGGGCTCAAAGCTTGTTAAGTCTCAGAGCGGGACCTGAGCCCGGGCAGTCTGTCTGGAGTGTCTGCGATCTTAGGGGTCATGACTACTAGTCCCCAGTACAGCAGTCCAGTTTGACATTTACTAGGGCACCTTATTAGAGGTGTGTATCCTAGGTTTTTCTCTGCCTATTTTGCGATTTTGATGTAACAATCTTATGATGTAACAATCATCCATAAAGACAAACTTCTCAACATTGCACCCAAGGCTGACATGAATCCAATTCCCTGCACAGCCTCTTTTGTCCCGTTCCCATCACTTATCCCATAAATTAGCCACTCTGAACCATGGAGGGAGCCTCCCCAAAGCTCTCACAGCCCTTCTGCCTCTGTAGATAGCTACTTTCCTTGCCTTCTGTATTGCTGGTGGATCCTGCCTCACTTTTGCCATCTTCTTCCAGGTGCTCTGTGATATTATGCTTTCCCTGACTTCTCCAGGCAGCTAGATGCTCCTTCCTCCCTATGCCCAGGCCCCTAACCTCCCTGTCTTAGAGGCCTGACACATAGTATTAGAGTTCATCGTGTGCTCGTCTGATTTCCTGGGGAACTGGGAGCTCCTGGAAGGCACGTATGTTGTTTTATTATCATATCCCTAGCACCTAGGATAGCCTTAATTAACTCATTTTAATAAACTCATTAACTTTTACAAATGAATGTTTATTGTATTTTTCAATAGTTGCTAGGAAGGCTAATTTCATTGCTTTTCTCAGTCATCAATTCCAGTCTCTAACCTACATAGGCCCTTTCTTTTAAATCTGTACAATCTCCTTTCTCTCTCCACAATTGTTACAACCTCTGCTCCTTCTTCCTGGGTGGAATTTTGCAAAAACGGTGATAGGACATTGTCAATAGCCCTAAAAACACAGGTGGCAAGACACATTGATTGAGAAACAGTACCAAATTCCACTGCACCGTTTCGGAAGAAGGAATATTGGGACGCCTGGGTGGCTCAGTTGGTTAAGCGGCTGCCTTTGGCTCAGGTCATGATCCCAGCGTCCTGGGATCAAGTCCCACATCTCGCTGACAAATAAATAAATTTTAAAAAAAAGAAGGAATATTAATTTTTTTTAAAAATTTGAGCGAGAGAGAGAGCACGAGCTGCAGGGAGGGATAGAAGGAGAGGGAGAAGCAGACTCCCTGTCGAGCAGTGAGCCTGATGTGGGACTCAATCCCAGGACCCCGGGATTATGACCTGAGCCAAAGGTAGATGCTTAACCAACTGAGCCACCCAGGAGCCCCTAAAGCTAATTTTAAATCCTCATTGTTTTGAGGTTGGGGCCTTTGCACTTGCAGGATCTTTTAAGTCCTACTGCACAAGCAACATCACAGAAACACTTCTGGCCAGAGCCAAAGAATTGTTACATCAATTCTTTGGCTCTCGGATGCCTGGGTGGCTCAGTGGATTAAGCCTCTGCCTTCGGCTCAGGTCATGATCTCAGGGTCTTGGGATCCCGAGTCCCGCATCGGGCTCTCTGCTTGACGGAGAGCCTGTTTCCTCCTCTCTCTCTGCCTGCTTCTCTGCCTGCTTGTGATCTCTGTCTGTCGAATAGATAAATAAAATCTTTTAAAAAAAATCGCAAATCTCTGAGATTTTGGCCAAGAGATACCCATTCTTTCTACAACATTCTTTTATTTGCCTCGTTGTTTGAGTGAGAGGCAGCTTATTGCCTTACACATTTTTTTTGTTAAAGATTTTATTTATTTGACACACAGAGAGACACAGCGAGAGAGGGAACACAAGCAGGGGGAGCAGCAGAGGGAGAGGGAGCAGGCTCCCTGCGGAGCAGGGAGCCCGATGCGGGGCTCAATCCCAGAACCCTGGGATCATGACCCGAGTGGAAGGCAGACGCTTAACGACTGAGCCACCCGGATGCCCCCACACTTTTATCATTAAATATCATTTCACCTTTTAGAACTATGTATTTTTCCTCATGGGTGTTGTTTTTCCCGGTCTGCGTTCCTCTCGGGTGCTTTAGGTGTGGATATCCCAACTCATCCGGGAGCTGCCCATCACGATCTTTCCTGCTGGAGAATATCGGGGAGATGCCCCCGGGGAGTTCACATGCACGAAATGTTAGCAATAGCTCCTCGCTCTTCAAAACTCCCCAGCAAGCAACAATACAAAACAGGGTTCCACTTGCAAAACCAAGAGCAGCTGGAGGCCTCCTGGCTTGGTGCCAGCAAGGTCTAATGAGTAACTCCTCTAAATCAGAGGGTACTCTTGATTAAGAATTATCTAGACCTAGAATGGTCTAGTGGGTTATAAATCTTAAATACAAGATTCTGTGCAACATGATAATGACCAAAGCTCTTTGGCTTCGTTCAGGTTTGTATTCAAACTTTACGCAACCTGACATAAATCGCCTTGACATCCTTCACTCCCACACAGCTTCTTATCGCACCTTTGCTTCAGTTAGACCCAGGTGGTGATGTCGCCTATGCGTCTGCTGTCACCCATCTTGGAGCTCTGCTCCCATCCTCCCCGCTCTCTGGAATGTCTTTCTCCCCTGGGCATCCAGTTCCTCCTTAAAAATCATTGTCTGAATTAATTGATATTTTCTGCTCTGACATCTTTGCCACCCCTTGTCTTTTCCTGTTAAGCCAAAATAATAAAAACCTGCCCACTTTATACCATGCATAAACATGCTAATGGCTGCCATTTGCTGAGTATTTGTCTATGCCAGATACTGTAGGAATATACACCATCTAATTAATGACACAAAACCCTAACAAGTAACTATATTTATTTTACATCTGAGAACACCAAGGCTCAGAAACATCGAATGATTCCCCAAGGTCACAAAATGAGTAAATATTAGAGCTGAAACTGGGTCCCATGACTAACTCAAAGCCCACGCTTGATTTTTCTATCATTTTTATGTGCGATACATAAATACATAAACTGATTCCCATTTTCTTCAATATCTTTACTTTGGGAATCCACCTCTCTGTGTTTACCTGTCTACTGTTACTAATGCCCCACCACGTGCACATCTTTCTCACCCTGCCAGCACTCTGGCACTGCGCAGCCCCAGCCCCAGCCCTAGCTCCAGCCCCAGCTCCAACCCCTTCACAGGTCCCACCTTGTATGGTCCCGACTAATTGTTTTTGGACTCAATGATTCTGAAGACAAGGAAAGAAGGCCAGTCAATGTCTCTACTTAACTCTGGGACACGGTCGTAATACCCATGTCTACGTCGTCCTCTGCTGATTCTAGCATCTACGTCAGTCCTCCGTCAGTTTTGATTGATTTAGCTCTGTATTATGGGTCATCTTTTCCTTCTCCTCTGCATGATTGGTAATTTTTTTAATTGCATGTCAGACATCATAAATTTTACCTTATTCGGTGGCAGATATTTTTGTATTATTGTAAACATTCTTGACCTTTGTTCTGGAATGTAGCTAGGTTGTTGGACATAGTTTGATCCTTTTCGGGTCTTTTATTTTTTCAAGATTATTTATTTGACCAAGAGATCATGAGAGGGGTGAAGGGCAGTGGGAGAAGCAGGCTCCTCGCTGAGCAGGGAGCCCGATGCAGGGCTCGATCCTGCAACACTGATCATGACCTGTGCCAAAGGCAGACGCTTAACCGACTGAGACACCCAGGAGCCCTCAGCTCTTGCATTCATGATTCGTTAGGAGGGTCTGGAGCACTCAGTCTAGAGCTAATTAATTTCCGTTACTGAGGCCAAGCCCTTCTGATTACTCTACCCCATGCCTGTAACTCAGCAGGCCTCTGCTCTGGCTGGTGGAAACAGAGTTCTGGTGTGAGCACCAGGCACTGTTACCATTCATCCTTGTGGATGGTTCTTTCCCTGACCTCAGATAGTTTCCTCGTCCACACAGGCTGCTCAGCAGTACTCAGCTGAAAACTCAGGGAGGACCCTGTGCACATCCCTGGCCGTCCCTCCGTGTAGCTCTCTCTTCTTTGGTAACTCTTGGCACCTCCACCCAACCTGGGGAATCTTCTGGGCTCTCACAGTTGCTCCTCCCCGTGCCATGTCTGGGAACTCTCTCAAGGCAGTGACCCGAGGCAGTTGCTGCACTCACCTCACTCGTTCCCACTCTCACGGGGATGATTGTCTGTTGTCTAATGTCCAGTGTCCTAAAAACCACTGTCGTAGGGATTTTGTGTTTTGGTTGCTGCTCTAATTTCAGGCAGAAAGGTAAATCTGGTTCCTGTTATCCTATGGTGGGTGGAAATAGTAACAGCAGTGCGTATTTCAGATGAGAAACCTGGGTTTAGTTCCTGAACTCTCAACCTTCAATATGTTTCTCAATTCCGATTCAATGCCAACAACCAGTAGGTGAAGGGGCCCCTAATATTTCAAAGTTCATGAGATTAAGAAACGATCCTAAGAGATAAGAAAAGAATCTTGGGTCTTGGCTAAAAAGTAGTGGTTAGTATTACTCTGATTCTGTTTCGGAAAATCAGTTCAACTTGCTTTTTAAAAATGCTTAGTGCTTCTTGCTGAATGTCAACAATAGACCTACAATTATGTCCAAGCATTTGGTAGTGCACAGTCCTACCCATGAAGAACTTGTAGCATCTCAGGGTGAAAAAACATAATAAACGTGTAAAATGAAATCGCAGGGCAGTACTGTTCTTGTTGGAATGACTAACACAATGAGCAATAAAATACCATGGCCAAAATTGACCTTCTTCCTAACAGTGGACATTTTTGACTGTTCTCATGCTCTTTTTTTCAATTTTTTAAAAAATCCAGGACAACTATAAAACACTTCCACGCAAATAGAGGAACATTCTCATTTTGTATAGTTCATTTGCCAAGAACAAAAAACTTACAGGCTGTGGCAGAAACAGTAGACTGAGTCTCTCATACTTATTTCAACCTCCTTCCAGGGAGCCTCCTCGTGTTGCAGAAAGAGAAAGGCTAACGTGGCACTCCCCAGACTCCTGTGCAGCTTTGGGGTCTTGTGTGATTTGGGTTCCGTCAATCAGATGCCTTCATGCAAGAACTGAATCTGAACCAGAGATAAGCAGCAGAAGCCTTGGTTTTGCTGGTGTGGCTTGAATACTCTGGAGACCAGAATGGAGACCATTCTGGTGGTGGTGCTGACCCACAGATCACAGCTGAGGCCGCCGGGCCTGGAAATAACAATCCGACAGCAGCTTCCTAAACTGACCTGAGCTGAGATTATGGTATTTTAAAGGCGTGGTTCTCAACTAGGGGCTGGTCTGCGCCCAAGGGCCATTTAATAAAATCTGGAGACATTTCTGATTGTTGCAACAGAGGGTGTCCATCAGCATTGAAGCAGGCAGAAGCCAGGGATGCTGTTTGACATTATGCAATGCACAGGACAGCCCCGTCAACAAAGATTTATCCTGCCCCAAATGTCAACAGTCTGTGCGAGAGCCCGAGCTGTGGATGCTGGCATCCTGATTCCCAAAGCTCTTGATCAAGGCAAAGTCGCTGTTCCCTCAAAGGGTAACTTCATGTGCATTTACTTTTCTGCTGACTTTGTTCCCAACCCCTAAGTTTTTGTTTCTTCACTTTCTTCTGGGATCTTTTTCTTGCATGCAACCTTCTCTTCTGGCTTAGGAACAATCTGCTCTGTCCCAGTCAGGAGCATCTTGATGTGACAGGAGGAGCTCAGGTAGGGGGAATCCAAGCAGGAGCTCTGTGAGCCCAGCAGTGCAGCCTGGAGCCTTGTTCACCTGGATGAACTTGATCAGAGAACTGACATCTGAATCCTTACATTCAGTGTTACTCTCTGCGTTTTTATGTATGTGCAACAAAAATGCAGCATTCCTTTTGGGTCGCCAACTCCATGCCCAGTGCCACTGTTTGGGCTGGGTACACCTACTAGCCCCATCATCGGAACCGTGGAATGGCTCACATGAAGATGGTTAACTTCATCTCTAAGCTGTCCATGGGTAATAGTCCTGTCACAGGGACCTTGTGCAGATTGAAGTAAGAAATCTACGTATAGCAGTTAAATAATGCTTATGCATGGTAATGTGATTTGTTTGTTAAATAAAATAAAAGTGAAGGCAGAAGTTCAGATGGCTGGCATGTGTCCTGTGAAATGACTGAATACGTGTCTGAGATGGGTGCAGGAATGGCAAGGCTAGACCACAAGAAGGAGATCGGCTCTATGGCTGTCCTGCATGCTGAGGACAAGTGGCCTGAAATGTAGGCAGGAAGGTGAGAACATGAGTGGAGAGTCTTGAAGATCTTCCTAAACAGGGTGGTCTTTCACCTGTGAAACTTGAGGACCCTACTGGAGGCTGTTTGACAGACAGGTGACATGGAGAAAGTGATGTTTTAGGAAGAGCATTTTTTTTGTTGCCATTCCACATTTTTTTATGCCAACCTGACACACCCATGAATCACTTCCCAACTGGCCCATAAAAGGATGCTTTAAACACCTACAAGTATTCATGGCGGCCATCTTGCCTTTCTCTACACTGAAATTCCTGTCCAGCCCTAGACAGCTTCAGGGGTCCCTACAGTTGGGGAAGGAAGTTTGGAAAGTGATTAATACATGTTGGTCTTAAAAAAAATCATAGGAGCGCCTGGGTGGCTCAGTGAGTTGAAGCCTCTGCCTTCGGCTCAGGTCATGATCCCGGGGTCCTGGGATCGAGCCCCGCGTCGGGCTCTCTGCTCAGCAGGGAGCCTGCTTCCTCCTCTCTCTCTCTGCCTGCCTCTCTGCCTACTCGTGATCCCTGTCTGTCAAATGAATAAATAAAATCTTTTAAAAAAATTAAAAAAAATCATAGTTATTCTACAAGGTTCTATTTTAGTTTACAAAAGCATTGGCTTCCCTTGACAGATTTCTTTTTTAAATGTCTCTGCTGTATCTTTTTTTTTTTTCCCCTCAGCTATATCTTATAAGTCCTGGATGCTCCATGGTCACTGGTAGTCTTTTAAACATTCATTAGTATCCTTAGACAATATCTTCCACTGTCACCCGTCTGGTGTCACGTCCATAACAATAGGCGCCCCAGATGTTACAGTAACCATGAGCTGTGGTTTCTTTCTTACTGATGGGAAAAAGAATATCTTGGGCTTAATTAGAAATAGGATCGCTTTAAATTTCTTTTACCTATATGAACAAGCCAGTGGCATTTGGAAATGAGGATGCTAGAAATATCTAGAAAATAAACAACAGAGTTCTTTGTAAGGGGAGAGGAGGGAAGGAAGAGTTAAGGACAATTCCAGAATCTCTGGCCTGGGTTGTTGGATTGATGGCATCATTGATTGAAACAAGGATAAAAGAGAAGCAGTTGGGGCCAGCGACATAATTTACAGGGCTCGTGGCAAAATGACATTGCAGGGCCCCTAAATGTCAAAATGTCAAATTTCTAATTTATATTTGAAAACCCAGTGAACAAAATTATGAACTTAAAGTACAAGGTTATAATACTCTGTATAAAAATTGAATAATGTGTGTGTATGTGTAAACTTTAATACCAAGAACCAATAATGTCATAGGCAGGACTGAGACTCAAGGTGGCTGTCAGCTTCTGAGCCAACTACCAAGCTATGTGTCAAGGGACTTGCCACCCTGTCCTGTGTTGGACCAAATAAACTTCACCATGGTATGACTAGTAATGACCTTCAGTTTATTTTTTTCTTTCTTCTTTTCATTTAATCATTTTAAGGACTTGGCTTCTTAGATATGTGATTGTTGCCATCTTGACCTGATTCCCTACTCCGATGTTATCATTTCAAGAACATAAATAGACGGGGAGCCTGAGCGGCTCAGTCATTAGGCGTCAGCCTTCGTTCAGGTCATGATCCCAGGGTCCTGGAATTGAGCCCTGCATTGGACTCCTTGCTCAGCAGGGAGCTTGCTTCTCCCTCTTCCACTCCCCCTGCTTGTGTTCCCTCTCTCGCTGTCTCTCTCTCTCTCTG
The DNA here is from genome assembly GCA_004024625.1 of Mellivora capensis. NCBI lineage: Eukaryota > Metazoa > Chordata > Mammalia > Carnivora > Mustelidae > Mellivora > Mellivora capensis. Next base: position 124,656 of record PISX010004217.1, read on the forward strand.
TGTCAAATAATGAATAAAATCTTAAAAAAAAAAAGAACGTAAATAGACATAACTCTCAACTTAGGGTCTTAGTGTCGAAATGCGAAAAACTCTTCTTCCTTTCTTTCACTCTCTCAACTTGTCATGGTGAGCTTGATTTCCCACCTAACATCATACTCTCTTAGGTACAGGGACACACACGGGGTGGGTGCAAGCCCTCACAGACTCCTGGGGCCCTCACCTCAAGAGAGAGCGCAGAGCTTCCAGGACAGGCCTCCTGCCAACAAAGGACAAACA
>PISX010004218.1:0-125068 GCA_004024625.1 Mellivora capensis
CCCTCCCAATCCCATCTTGTTTCTTTTCTTCTTTTTCTACCCCCCTAGTCCCCCATGTTGCATCTCCACTTCCTCATATCAGGGATATCATATGATAGTTGTCTTTCTCTGATTGACTTATTTCACTAAGCATGATACCCTCTAGTTCCATCCACGTCGTTGCGAATGGCAAGATTTCATTTCTTTTGATGGCTGCATACAAGTTTGATTTTTGAAGGTCTATTTACACATTTTATGGCACAGCTTTATTTCAATATTTGTATTTATTTTCTATGAACGTAAGAAAATTTAATGGTCATAATTTTCATGGAAAAGCTAATCAAAAATAAGTTCTTGTAAAGGAATTGGCAGCAAAACACTTCAGACTCAACAGGTGAATTATAAATATTTTAGTCATATTACTAAGGTAAATAAAACTAGTGTCAATTCTTTATTTGCTTAAAATGCATTTAAACTGGGTATTTTTCTTTAACCATAATGATTAAAAAGTACTTCAATAAGATAAATGTGTCTGTTTTACTTATCCAAAGCAATGTTCTTGTTTCCCTTCATTATTCAATTGCATTTCAACATGAAAAACATTAAAATTAGGATAGTCAGTTTACTTCAGCTGTTGCCTGATTATTTATTAATAGGCTAAGATATCAGTCAGGAAATGGTGCATTCCTGCTTTTTTCAAATCCTAAACTATTTCTCCATTGCAAATAATTTAGCAAATAGAAACCATTCTTTCTAAATCCACAGAAGGAATTCTGTTTCTAAAAGTTGATTGTCTCTCCAGCACTGGTCTGATAACTTTCTTGTGGAAAAAGAAAAAAAAAACTGCAAACAAGACAAAACTCTGATATGGAACTTTGTCCCTAAGAGTCATGGTTGGTCTCGATTCTGGTGCTAGATGCCCTGAATCCTAATGCTCAGGCAACTGAACCCCTGAACCCCTTCTGGAAAGTTTTGCCCCACCTCCCCCCAGCCCTCCCCTCCCCTTGGAACAGAGTTTCACTCAGAACTGCTGCACCGATTCTAGTAGAACTCTTGTTAATTTTCTCCCCAATAGCTGAGAGCAACAAGGACAGAGGGAGAGTCTCGATAACAGGCAGGGCAGGGTATAAGAAGTCAAAGCTAGAGACACGGTGCTGAGCATCAGGTGGGAAGGTGAAAGAGAGGCTGTGCCTAAGAAAATAAATCAGACATTAAAAGTGTGAGGGATGGGATGCCTGGGTGGCTCAGTTGGTTAAGCAGCTGCCTTCGGCTCAGGTCATGATCCCAGTGTCCTGGGATCGAGTCCCACATCGGGCTCCTTGCTCAGCGGGGAGCCTGCTTCTCCCTCTGCCTCTGCCTGCCACTCTGTCTGCCTGTGCTCACTCCCTCTCTCTCCCTCTCTCTCTGACAAATAAATAAATTTTTTAAAAAAAAGTGTGAGGGATAAGGCCCATATCAGGGTATGACACCTCAAAGGGAAGCAGGCAAGTACTTCAGGATGAAAATTAGGACCAGTGCATGGGTGTTCTGTGATCCGAGCTCTATGGCATGGCAAAGGACTTTATAGCTAACAGGAGCATGGAAGTGTTAGTTTCTATTCTGTGGGCAATAGTGTCAGACTCCTGAGCAGGAACATGGCACAATCTGATGTGCGTTTTAGAGATTTCACTCTACAGTCTGTATAACAGATTGGAGAAGAGGTCATGTTAGCTGAAGGTAGCAAGGACATTAAGAAACAAGAAATGACAAAGGTGTAAATGAGGGCACTAGAATTGGGGCATATTTGAATGACAGGGAATACAACTGATAGGAATTGGTAAAAATTGGCTGCTGGGTCTGTGTGGGGGCCTAAAGTGGTATTTTTGTATAATTTCCCAGTGTGGGAGGACCAAATGTGAGGATAGTAGTTCCATTTGCAAAAATGGGAACAGAGAAAGAAGAGCAGACTTTTGAGTAAAATAATGGGCCAGTTTTGACACTTCTATTAAGCAAGGTAGAAGTATCCTGACCACATCAAAGAAAGGCCAGGCCTTCAGCCACTCTGGCTTGGTAATCCCATTCTTTGGGAGGAAGTACAACTTGTAGCCAGAATCTCACTGTATTCACAAATGCTCAGAACTGTCCATAAATTATTATTATTAAACTTATTTATTGTTTTCTTTTTAGTGTAAATCTAGTATTTCTCAGTGAACCAATTTTAAGAGGCCTTTTAAGAGGTGGCAGAATCCCTCTTATTCTTGCTACATACAGATACAACTGTCATGTTGGGGACTTGCCTAAAGATTCCAGGATTCACACACTAATGAAGGACTTTCAGTTGTTAGGACCTCTCTAAGGAAAACTTTGACAAAGTGTATCAAAAGTCTTAACACACTTATATCCTATGATCTAGCAATTCTCCATCCAGAAATTTGTCCTAAGAAAATTACCAGAGAGGTACACAAAGATTTATATATGATAATGTTAGCCCACTAGTAAGTGCTAAGTGAAGAATGGGATTGTTTAGGAAGCAACTGGAAGGAGCCGATCCCTAGGAGCCCATCACCCCCATTCAAATGGTCATATTCCACCTGCAGACTCTGTCCTTCTTCATCTCTGGCATCTTCCCCTGATCTTATTCTTGCCTTCAAGTTGCCTGTTCCATGTTTGATCAATCCTGCCGTCCCCAAGACTATCCTGCACTCTCAAGTTTACCTCTGTTCTTCAGCCGGTCCTCACAACTCTGGTCTTCTCAAGGTAAGAGACAGTTAATCTCGATATCCAAGTGCATGAAGCAATACAGGCCGAGGACCAGAACCACTGTATGCTCTCTATTCTTCTCCAAGACGAGATGTTTACTTTAGTACTAATCTCCTGAACTCCATGCAGTTTCTTATGCTCACAAAGGTGTAATTCCAAGCATGAGCATTCCAAACAAAACAGAAAACAGGAATGCCATAGCAGTGTGTCAGGTAAATACTTTAGGAAATGGGGCTTTCTGGGATCACCCTTCCATCTGGTCATTTATTCCAGTCTCCAACTGGGTCCATCTTGGTCTCTAATCCTTTTATGGGCTGTTTATCTAGTGGTTTTCTGAAATGTTAAAATCAGCCTTTCTGAAAATATTTACGGGGAGAGGGGGGAGGGAGTAACTGGGTGATGGGCATTAAGGAGGACACGTGTTGTGATGAGCACTGGGTGTTACACACAACGAATGAATCGTTGAACACTACGTCCAAAAATTAATGACATAATTATATGCTGGCTAACTGAACATAATAGAAAAAAATATTTATCTTGTAAAACATTACAATTATTCCTGCAATATTCTGAAGTAATTATAGCAGAAGGAAGCTTAGCAAGTGTATGAACATAGCCAATACCTTCTTTAGCAGGTAATGACTAACACCAATGCCAGAACTGAGAACACTATAAGAAATGTAGCTTTAGATAGTTAAACTATATTACTATGTATCGTAAAACTTTTAAAAATACATTGTCCTAGGGACGCCTGGGTGGCTCAGTTGGTTAAGCAGCTGCCTTCCGCTCAGGTCATGATCCCAGCGTCCTGGGATCGAGTCCCACATCGGGCTCCTTGCTCGGCAGAGAGCCTGCTTCTCCCTCTGCCTCTGCCTGCCACTCTGTCTGCCTGTGCTCGCGCTCTCTCTCTCTCTCTCTCTCTGACAAATAAATAAATAAAATCTTAAAAAAAAAAAATACATTGTCCTAAGTGCTGGCCTTTCCAAACTGCACAGAGCCAGCCAGGGGAGTCAAAGTGAATCCGTGAGGGTGCCAAAGCACATTTTAATTGTCAGAGGAAACATAGGGACAACCGTCAGACACCATACAAACTGCAGCTCCAAGATAAGTCAGTTTCAACGTCAGATCTGCTTACATTCCTCCTGATGATGTTATGTCTTTTTTCCCAGTTTGGTTAAGATACAATCAGCATATAAAACTGCATTAGTTTTAAGTGTACTTCATGAAGCTCTCAGATATGGACGTATTGCGATACCATCGTATCCTTATGAAACATTTTCAGATGTGTCTGTGATAAACAGCAAGAACTAAACAAGAATCAGAGCAAAACCAGAAAGGAGGGTGGGAGTTCCATCTGGCTTTACAGTTTGAGAAGGCATGCAGGGCCCAAAAGTCAGACACATACTCTCAGGAAATAACTGTAGGTAGTTAAGAATAAAATAAAATATTATTTTTCTTTTCACTCTATATGTATTATTTTTCCAAATGGCTTCATGACATTAGGGCACAGATACTTATTAAGTTACTTGGGCCTAAATACTTAAGAAACAGGTATGCTAGGTATTTCTTTTGGCCGAGGGACAAGGTGAAAAAAGTTACCAGACACGATGGTACTTGCTATTTACAGAGACAATGTGGGCACTTCCGCCTAAATGCTATGAAACTCTAGACATAAACTATACATTATTACTGTATCTTGGCTCTTTGACAAAACTGAACAACATAATTTTCATAAAATTTTATTTGACTATCACAAAAAGTATTTAACTTCCAAATATAAAGAAATTCTTAATATTGACCCATTTTTATGAACTAAATATTGTTAACCATTGTATAGGATTTTATAAAGATAAACATTAAATCTTTAGTTTCAGAAGATTTAGTTTTTCCTTCTATCTTTGGCTTCATATTTCTGTAATTTAAGGAAGCATAGACTTTTAGGCAAAAAGCCTCCTAACTAGTTGCCAAAGAATTTATTTGTAGGGAAATTTCTCTACAGCCCTCTCTCCTGAAGCATAAATATCATAGGTAAAGTTTAACCTCATTCATATAGGAAGAAACTCCTGAAGCATGCCAATCATACCAAAATCTTTTATAAAATTGCAGGTGTGTGTTTTGTTTTCAGTATCTAAACTAGAACCAATTATTCAAATCAGCTTGCTCTATGTAAATTAGTCTTTTCAGAAAACTTCTTTAATCCAAGTAGTTATTGAGTGAAATGGGATTTACCTCAACTAATGTCTGCACGAAAAGGGAAAACACACACAAGGAAAACCCTATCATAGGGAAGAACTGGGCTCTCTTTTGTTTACCTACAATCCCTCCTCCGGCAAGAACAATAAGCAGGGTGTATGTATGCTCGTATGTATGTATTTATTTTAGAGAGGTGGGAGTGGGAGGGGAAGAGGGAGAGAGAATCTTAAGCAGGCTTTACACCAAGCAAGGAGCCCAGAGCCCGACATGGGGCTCCATCTCACAGTCCTGAGATCATGACCTGAGCCAAAATCAAGAGTAAGGTGCTTAACCAACTGAGCCACCTGGGCAACCCATGCAATTATTTTCTTGATCATCATTTTTACAGTTTTAATTTGACCCTGCATCTTAAGGAAAAGAGAAGAGGCATACAATGAAGGAGCACTGTTTTTTCTATACCAGTGTGGCTTAGTGATTAAGAAAGGGAGACATCAATTTTGCCACTAATTTCAAAAGGGACGTATTTAAGGAAACCTATACCTTTGTGCTTGGAAAGTACGACAGACCATTTTTCCAACTGGCATGACTATATTGCACTGCTCAAAATCAGAAAGAATTTTCACTATATATTTTCACTAGAAAATAGTTAACCAACTTGGATTCCCCTCTCCCCATTAGATAGCAATATATTTTTTTTTAAAGTAAGAGCCCTCAAGAGGATTTACATTTTGGGGATATGAATCAAGCACAGGTTTTATAGCATTAAACTAAAGAAGTTTAACCAGAAGGTAAAGGTGAGAGTTTTGATGTCCGTTTGAAAAAAGTCTCAATTGCTGTGCGTCATAATTAAAGAATAGCCTGAGAGAAAACCACTAATGTTTGGAACAAATCCACAGTCATTGGTGACAGACTTTCATTCTTTTATTTATGTTCAGACCTTGCATGTGCTAATTGAAAGCTGACAAACAAAAGCCTTATCACCTGGAAGCCTGGGGAAATGAGTTCTTCTCACAATGTCCCTTTGAAGGTAGTGGCTCACATCACATATTCAATAGAAAGTGACACTTAATTTGGCAGATTCCAGTTTTAGGAACCCAAGAGAATAATACTGCCCTGATAACAAGAGGCACAAAACCGAGGTTGGGCCAGGGTGGAATTCACTTCGTCAAAATGTCATACGCAGCCTAAGTCAGAAGCCAGGGTGAAGCCAGGGCAAGGGGGATTTTGAGGAAAATTACAGGATTGATGTGTCTATTTCTCGCTATTTTAATTTTTCTAACACTTGTAGTTCTCCAGGTGATTTTTTTTTATTACTTTATATGAGACATTCATTCCAGACTCTAAATAAACATAAATGAACCTGAAACACATACTCATTGTCACACATATATGCCATGTGGTCACCACCTTCCCAGTCCCAGAGGAACCCTGCTAAAGGAATGACAAGATGATATTTTTGGTCCCCCTGACTTTTTGAATAATCAGTGCATAATAAACTGTGAGGCCTAAGTAAAAGTCACCCATAAAAAATGGGAAGAGAATTAGAAAAGTCATCTTCTGCAAGTGGAATTTATATTAATTAATGTGGAATGAACGTGATTAGCCTTCTGCAGGAGTGACCATCGAGAGGTATTCTGAAATGAGTTGTGCAAAAGATCAGAGCATCTCTAAATCTCCTTAGGTCCCCAGTTCACATATAAATCACTACAGCCTGGGCTTCGACTTTGGATAACCTAGATGACTCCATGCTCATGAAAAAAGCAGACACAATGATGTGGCACTGTGCATGAAGTCTAGAAAATGTAAAGTCGAAGAATAATTTGTTGGGGTTTACTCAGAGAGACCTGGAGAACAGGTCATTAGAAATATATACTCAGTGGTAAATAAAACAGGAGTAATTCTCTAGTTTCTGCCACAACCCCAAGAAATATCCTTCAAGGCTCCTCAATTTATTGTACCATCATCTCACAGGTTCATGTTTGCCTCACAGTGAGCTTCCTGGATTCCTGGGAAGTTCGATGATAGGAAGGGCTGCCTTCAGTGAGGGTTTTCTAGTGACAAGAAAGGCAAAACCCCACTGACTCGTAAATTAGCGCTTGTTCATAAATAAAACCATGAGACTTGTTAGCCTAAAGTCAGTCACCAGGAGCTCATTATTCCTAAGTGAACTGAGAGCATCAAGTTTCTTGAAACTGGATTTGGGACCCACTGGGCTTTCCTGTCAGTCCACAAAAGAACCCTGCTTGAACAAATGTGTGAAATGGTTCAAAACCAACACGTGGGGCATGTCATCATACATTTGTCAAAAGCCATAGGATGTACCACACCAAGAGTGAACCCTAATGTAAACTATGGTCCCTGGGTGATAATGATGTGCCAGTGTAGGTTCATTGATGGCAACAATCATTGAGGGATTCAAGCCCCATCTTAGGTGTAGAGATTACTTAAAAATAAAATTGTTAAGGATGCCAGGGTGGCTCAGTCGGTTAAGCATCTGCCTTTGGCTCAGGTCATGATGTCAGGGTCCTGGGATAGAGCCCCGCCCCCACCAAATAAATTCTTCCCTGGTCAGCAAACAAAAGAGGAAGTAACAGGTGAGTCTTGAGAAATACTGCAGCTCAGAAACCACTCAAAGAAATTCACTGAACAAAAGACCAGATCTTAAAGAATTTGCAATTTTCATGTGAGGAGTTGGAGTGATATAAGTCAAAGAGGCAAAGCACTATTTTCAGGGCTTGCTAATAAGCATTAGCATAAAAAAAGTATTCCATAATCTAATAGGGCCAGCACGTGCTGGTTTTAAAAACATAAACAGTGACAAAGAGCTTTCTTTACCACAGGATTTTTTAGCACTTTTAACATGCAAATGTATACTGTGCACCTCCAAGAGGAGAATTTGATGTGCGGCATTTTCCAAACTTATCTGGTCCAGACCCTCTTCTTCCAGGCTCCTCACAGGATATGTCCTTCAACCCATTCTAGGACCTGAGGCTGTTGTCTAGGAAGAGCCAATAAGGAGTCTCAGCAGGAGAGGAAGGTGAACAAACTCCAGGCACAGATCCCAGCGATCTGTAGAATAAAGTGCAAAACGCCTAGCCCTGCCCTCCCAGCTCGGCCACATACCACCTCTTCCTCCACATGTCTCAACTCCCTCCCTCCCTCTGTGTTCTCCAACCCTGGACAAACCGGACATATCCTTTTCCCCTGAGCATGTTTTCAATTCCCTCGCTTCTGACCTCTTGAATGGTCTCCTTTTGAAATTCCACTTCATTTTCAGGATATGGCTCAAAGACTACTTCTTCAATCAAGTCTTTCATGATCCCCTAAAATCATGTTAATAACACTCCCTGTATGTGTTGCTTTTATTTCTGGCCAGCCCATATTTCATTCTGTTTTATCTAACAGATGGCAGTGCTCATGTGCAATGGGAGAAAGTTGGGGCGTGGGGGACGCTGGTGACCGCTTGCCAGAACCACCCAAGGACCAGTTCCAAATTTTTCCTTTGCTATCACTGCTTCCTCTTCCTTCGCCCAGTGACTGCCCTACCTCACCTACACACACACACACACACACACACACACACACACAGCAAAGACTACCAAAATATCACTCAATTCACACAAACATGCAGAGAAATTTCAGCTTCTTTATTTTGTCTGTAACCGATCTAATCTTTCTCATTAGTACCCACCTGCTAAGTAGTGATAAAAGCTGAGTTTATTCCAATCTTGTAAATTAATCTGCTTTTTTTCTAGAGAGCCCAGTCTTTTCTGGATAAATGACCAGTCTTTCACAGGTCCTCTTTTCCTTCCCTCCAGCAAGAGGAACATCTGGGCATATAAAGTGTGTTTCCTGTGTCCTCCTGACAAGAGGGGAGGTCTAGGATTTATATTCTCCAATCTCATGCTTTTCTCTGGACTGGCAATCATAGACATACCACTGAGCCTATCCCTGGGTGTTCTGCTGTTAAATCTGGCAGCAGGAAGCAGGATTCATGGTCTGTTAAATGCAGCAGGAAGCAGGATTCATGGTCTGCTCTCTCTCTGTTTCCTTAAGCGCTCCTTCGGGGTCTGATTTAAGCCCATCTTCTCTCATTGAAGGAGCTGGTCCTGGCCCAGGTGTTTTATCCATGACTCTGAGCTATAAGGACACCTCCACTCTGCCACAGCAACCCTTAGCATCCCAGAATATCACCTCATGTACTCTCCCCCATTTCCCCCAACCGGGGCCTGCAAGATAATCTGGGACTCCAACCAAATAGGACTGAAACAAAAAGACAGCTTGAGAAAGCTAAAGTCAGTAGATGCTCAGTAAAAATTCTAAGAAGAGGGGCACCTGGGTGACTCAGTCATTAAGTGTCTGCCCTCAGTTCAGGTCATGATCCCAGGGTCCTAGGATTGAGCTCCCACTAGGGTCATGATCCCAGAGACCTGGGACCGAGCCCCGCATCGGGCTCCCTCCTCTGCGGGAAGCCTGTTTCCCCCTCTCCCACTCCCCCTGCTTGTGTTCCCTCTCTCACTGTCTCTCTCTGTCAAATAAATAAATAAAATCTTTTTAAAAAATTAAAATAAATTCTAAGAAGAAAATTTTTACACATTTTAATGTTACCAGTGCCTGCAATATTATTTTCAAGAAGGTCTTACTAAATGAAAATACAAATTTTATCCAAAGACGTCAATGTTTCTTATAACCACTTTAACACATAGAAATTTGATTTCTTAGTTGTTTTGACTTATCATCATCACCATCCATTTTATAGGATCATCATTTTACAGTAACCAGACCCCAACCCTTAGATACTTTAAATTTTAAGAAAAATAATCATGATAGAGATATATGAATGAGGAATAAGCAAGAACACCATTGTAGCAGAAGCAAGGCTCCTACCTGCAGGGACTTCAAATGTTAAGAAAAATAATCACAGTATAGGTGAAAATGAGGAACAAACAGACAAGAATACTTTAACAAAATATAACCTTTAAATCAGCAGGAAGGTCAGGACACAGGAACAGTCTGAGAGTGAGATGAGGGAAGCCAAGGCCTGAGACAAGTGAACTTTGGAATGTGGGCAAAGTAGGATCAGGGAGTTTCTGTCATTAATTATTCTCCATAAAGGTAACAGGACAACATTATTCAAAGGACATTAAGCATCTCTAAGAGTCACCTTAAGCTCTTCTCCAAATACGAGACTATCCAAATGCAGTCCCAACCGACAGAATCTTTCAAACAGTCCTCTAAAACATAGGTTCAGAATAAAGAAAATTAAAGAGAAAAAAGAAAACTAATCCCTTTCTAAAACCCTAATCACACCTTCTCTTCCTCTTCTGTATTAGTTCACAGGTCAGAGATTGGCTTCCAGCTTCCTGCTAATTGTGACATTAGCAGAATGTAACACTTGCTTTTGAAGGAGAGAGAGAAATCCAGACAGCTTTTAGCATTAGAGTAATTAATCATTTAGTAGGTAGTAGTGGATGTTGAGTTGGGGAAGGAAGATTAGATACCATTTTAATGGTGGATCAAAGGAAGGCAGGAGCATGAGATATCATTTTCCTTCCTGGAAATAACCAGAAGTTGTCATTTAAAAAAAAATTATATGTGATACAGAGTCAGGAGTTCATTGGTTTATTTCTTTTTATTTTTCATTTTAAGTAAAGTCTTCCCTGAAGATTGCTGCACCACATAAGTATGAAGCCAAGCACTGACTCTTTCATCACACCAAATACCATCTCTTTTCCTCTGAAAGGTGTTTAAAGGTTCATTTAATCCAATGACTCAATTGGAAACTTTAACAATGCATTTTATATGACACACAATTTATCTGGGTTTTAAAAAATGCATTGGAAGAATCCCTTTGTACATTTCAATGACCCTAAAAGAACCCCAGTTACTTTAGACTATATGGATATTGTGCTACGACCTGCCTGCTTAACTGTAAACTTTTATCTCCAATTAACTTCTGCCTATGATCAATTTAAACCCTCAGAGAAGGGGAGAGAGGTAAGAAGTCAGGAAAAGCATTCCTCCCGGAATAAGGCAGTTCTCAATGAGCTCATAGGTAGCAAAGGACGAGGAGGCCAACAAAAGCTGCAGAAAGCAGGGTATTCTGACTTCATTCAGCCTACACTCGGTCTGGTGGGCATGACCTGGCAAGCTGAGCTGAAACAAAGAACATTCCAAGCGGGCAAAGCAACAAAGAGAAGGGTCTGGCCAGTCGTCCCCAAGCTCAGCAAGCATGGACTCCATGTAGCCACCGAAATTCCAGATCATAAGATCCAAACACTAGAGGGCATTCATAAGCACAACGAAGACAGAAGCAGGAATCAAATCCCACAGGCTGTGCAAGTCAGTTGGAAGAAGGCGGTGTATCACAGATAACCAATAGCTGATCCAATAATAAGAGAGCCAGGGTCTATTACAAGTGAAGCCAAAGGAAAGACGAGAGACAAGATGTCACCTCCTAAAGTGAGCTGTGTCCACAGTGCTTACAGATCAGTACAACTCTTTGGGGAAGGTGGACAACTTCCTTCAGTATGCCTCTCAAGACATGCTCCCTTCCTTTCTTAAGGAAACTATATCCTCTTGATGGTGTGCATGTCTGTAACGTGCTAAGTTCTACAAGCATTTCATTGGCACCCATAGCACTAACTCTTCCAGAAAGATGATATTAGACCCCACTGAGTGCTTGTTCTGGGTTAGCTAATACCACTAACAAGTGTGGTACAACGGTCTGCTGCTCTCCGCTAAGCCACAGCAACTATTCCTTGTCGCAATGTCCCATAGAGAAAGAGGATATCCAGCAACTCCTGGTCATAATTCCTCATTAAGTTAATGATCTGGTTCAGGGTCAAACCCTGGGCTTCACATTTAAATCACCTGGAGAACGCCTGCAAAACAACCAGAGTCTGGGAAAGGCCTGGATATGGATATTTCTTAGAGCTTCCCAGAAGAATGTCACATGCCCCCAAGGTTGGGCATGATTGTCCAACTGAAGGCATCACACGCAAACAGCAGGAAAAGACAGGCCTTACAGTTTTTCAAATCAGGGAAAGCTCTGAAATTTCCTAACTCTTGTGTAACAGGATCGTTCGCACCCTCCAGAAAAAATGATTCTAAATTGGTCTGTTTGTTGTTTGGGGGGGGGGGGTTGTTGTTGTTAACATACGGGGAGCCCATCATGAATATGTCTAAGAATCTCCCAGCCAGGAAGTCCTCAGTGCTATGTATTCATTTAACCCAGGCTTCTTTGGTCCACACAGAGCTGCAGACCAACTCTACCATAGCCTTGCAGACAATCACAAGGTGATTGATTCTACCCCAAATCTCCCATCCTGTCCTCTCTTGTCCTGGAGGTCCTGAGTGGTTCATATTCTTCCTTTGCAACATTTTCTATGTTTCTGCCACCACTGTCATGGGTGTTCCTTCTCCTACAGCTCCCACTATCAGAGACTTATGAACAAACCACAGGGTAAGCAGCAGACTGGGTCCTCTAGATAGTTACTCATCATGCCTTCCCTGGCCACGTAGGTTGAGTTAATTAAACTTCCCACATGCTGAAAGAGCTCACTCTACTTACTTCTGACAAGAACTTCTCTTTCAGACTCCATGCGTGCCTGTTTTCTTGCCGATATACCCAACATAATGCACCATGAGAGTAGCACTGGGGTTTTAGCCATTATTCCATCTCCGACAATTTCTCTTCCTCTCTCTATTCCGAAGCAGAACACCCTTAGAGGCAGTCCACTCAGAGGCAGCCTGACACTGAATCATACTGCCTGATTTTAAATCCTGCCTGTCACTATCTGGCTCTGAGACCCTGGGCAAGTTTCTTAGCCTTTCCATGCAAGCATTTCCTCCTCTGTAAAATAAGGATAATAAATAAAAATGACAATAATAAATAATAAATGTGTTACTAATTATGAAGTGTTTAGTACAGAACCTGACATCGATGACCAATGGCCCTGGTTTGCCCAGGCCCAAGGGGGCTCCCAGGATGCAGAACTTTCAGTGTTAAACCTGCAAAAGTCTCAAGCCAACCCCAGGATAAGCTGGTTACCTTAATTTGGCACATAGTAAACAGGAGAAAGCATGTTGCTTTTTCTGGCTGATGTAGTTGATGATGCACGGAAAGATGGTTCTTGTTGGACCATAACTAGATTGTCACAGATCTCTAATTTCTGTTACTTTTCCAAAAGTCAAGTCATTTGAGCAGGGTGCATACCACCTGAACTGCTCATCCGGACACCAGGCCTACTCAGTGTGCTTATGGATTCTTTGGTCTTCAAGTGTATCCAAAATAGAGGCCTGAATCATTTCCATTCCATCCTCCCCAAGGTTTTTACTTAAAATCACCAACTCATTTCTCATTGGTTTATTCAGGCCCATTTGTTAGAAATAGGCTTACTTCGTTGTTGGCTCATTTGTTTGATCTTGTTTAATGAAGCAAATTTTTGTAACACTAGGAGGTAAAATATTATTACTGTCAACAGTGCCCAGTGTTATTTGGCTTTGCATCATAGTGCTTGCTATGCATAAACAGATGGCATTTCTTCACCTTTCCTCATCTCTCAAAGCTACATAATCACAAGCGATATTAAAATAGCTCTAATGCACTGGCCCAAGCTTAAGCAGATAGGTTTACATGTAACATAATTAAAAAGTAATGTGAATTTTCACAAACACAACAGAACTTAGCATTGCAAAATGACGTCACACTGGAAGGAAACAACAGCGAGTATAAAAAGAACAGAACTTTAGTGCCAAATAAATCCCAACTCCACATTCGTTCCAAGGGATCTTTAAATCACCTCCACATTTTGATTCTGCTTCCTTATCTGGCTGACAGGGATAGTACTTGCATCATAGGACTTCTGGGAAGATTAAATCGGAACAATGTGTATTAATCACTGAGCTGCCTTCTCCCTTTTAAATCCAAGTTAGCCTGTTATCCAAGTTATCTTCCACAGAAGAGACACGAGACCAGTCCAGAGACGATGCTGCTACACAAAATATTTTGGGATTGCTTATACCTCAGCCTTGTACACTTCTAAATAAACACAAATTCATCCTGACTCCAGTTGGAAGACTAAAGTAGAGGACGCAAGCAGGGCAACACCCTCCCTAGTAAAAATACAACTCCCAGGCTAAGGGCTGCTCCTAGCCACTTCCAATGGGCACCGCCCAAAGGGTATCAATTTGTGGACAAATAAATTCTTAAAATGTTTAAGACGCCTCAATTTCTCTTTCACTAGTTCTGGTGTCAGAAAAGGGGACCAAAAGAGACCCCCACCAGCCGCCAGGAGCAAAAAAAAAAAAAAAAAAAAAAAAAAAAGGCAACAAGATGTAGGTACCTTGACCTCTGCTGCTTTCTTGCTGCCTCTGGAGATGGCGGAAAAGCCACTTCCGGAATTTGGATCCCAGCTCCAAAGCTTTTGCATTAGGAGTGTTAAGACTTTATTTGGGCTTCCCCCACGCCCCTGCCCCTGACTGGTTCCAGGAACTGGCCACACTCGGACTGGGTCTGGAGTTTGAGCAGATCCGACTTAGAAACCCTACCAAACCGAAATAAGGATGGGTGCGACTTTAAAACCACACTGCGTCCAGGGTTAGCCTGGCTCCAAACTTAGGAACCAGATTGGGACCTGGAGGAACTGGATCCAGTGACCGACAGGGTCTACCTTAAAAACTGGACTGGATCTGTGATCAGGCTGGGTCCAATTTATATACCGGATTGGGTCCAGGAAAGATTGAGTCTGGAAATGGCCAAGGTCCAACTTAAAAACTGGACTGGATCCAAGGTCAGACTGGGTCCTACCCTGCAAGCCAGATGGGGTCCAGCAAGGACTAGGTCCAGGGATAGACCGGTTTTGACTTAGAAACTGGGCTGGATCCCACTTAGAAACAGGACTGGGTCTGAGAACAGACTAGGTCTGACCTAAACTGGGTTGAGGCCAGTGTGAGGCCTCAGGTGAAAAAAATTGTGTTTTAATGCTGAACAAGGAGGTTAAACTTAACCAAAGATAATCTTGGTTTTAACCATCTCAGGTATGCTTATCCATTTATGAGGCATCCTAGCTAAAAAGCGGTTTCAGCCAAGCGCTCCCTAAAAAGGGTAGAGGGGAAAAATTTTTTTTTGTCTATATACTTTCTGATAACCAGGATGAGACCCACTGAGACACCTCACTCACTATAGACAGCGTCCTGGAAAACTGGCAGAAGACAGCTAAAGGTAAGAATTCTTACCAAAATCAGCCCTCCCAAGATTTCTCTCTGTGGTGCTTGGTTGAGAGATGAAAGTAACATTTCATGTTCTTTCCCAAATTCAAATTGCAGGGGAAAAACATTGGTTATCAATTCTTTCTCTCCCAGGGACAACTGCTGAGTTCCTTGTCTCATTTTGTGTTCTGAGATTTGCCAACTATCATGCTTGGGGGGCTCCCAAAATAGGACAAGACAGGACTGTGGGTCACACCTCATTTGCTACTACAGTCTTACCAACTGTTCCCAGCACTTAGGGAAAGTGTCTAAGTCTTTCTTTCAGTTATCTTTGGGAGTGGCTCTGGATCTTGCAAGGGTGTATCTTTGGGACCTTCTTTGGAGAACCCTGTTGTGTCCATGGGATTGTTCATACTGCCAGGAATATTTACATTTCTCCCAGATAAAACCTGACAAGGATTTTTTTTTTTTTTTTAAGTACCTCTATGGTCAGAGTTTGCCCACATTGGGAACTAATATTCAGAGCCTGATAGGAACTTTTTTTTTTAAAGGACTTTCCCCCTAAGCTAAAATGAAACTATGTACCCAAAGGAAAGAAAAACATTCTGAAGCCATTGTGGAAGACTTTACTAAAACTTTCCAAAGAAACACAGCTTTAAATCTAGAACACAGGAATCTTCTGATTTCTATCTTAGTTGAAAATCTTCTTCCTGATATGAAGAAGCAAATTGAGGACTAAATGTAGTAGGATGGTTAGGTCTGTGTCTTGATATCATTCAGGTTGCAACCCAATTCTTTCAAGAATTTAAAATAATTGTACTTGTCTTATAATTGAGTCTCTATGAGAACAGAAATGCAGCTCTAGAAAGAATCCAAACCCCACCTGTCCTTTTTTACCAATTCTCAAA
This sequence comes from Mellivora capensis, assembly GCA_004024625.1. Taxonomy (NCBI): domain Eukaryota; kingdom Metazoa; phylum Chordata; class Mammalia; order Carnivora; family Mustelidae; genus Mellivora; species Mellivora capensis. The sequence continues at coordinate 16,032 of PISX010004218.1, forward strand.
ACTCCTCTGTTTATCTTAAAAAGCTTGCAGATATTGTAAAAGTTCTAAATTGAGGAAATAAAAGCCCTTCTTGGAGAAAACTCACATTTTTTTCTCTGTGCCTTTGAGGTGTAAATGTTCTATCAGATCTTATATAGGAACTCAAAGCCATCTCTCGAAAAGCAAACTTTTAAGAGGTCATTCTTATAAGAAAAATAAAAAAGCTTTTTGGAAATTAAGCAAATGAAAAATATTAAGGTCTTTCCCACAAATACTAGTAAAATTTTTAGCCATCTGTCTTAGCAACACTTTTCTAGGTATGTCTCCTCAGTCAAGGGAAACAAAAACTAAAATAAACTATTGGGACTACACCAAAACAAAAAGCTTTTGCTTAGTGATAGAAACCATCAACAAAATGAAAGGCAGCCCACTGAATGGGCAACCATATTTGCAAATGACATACCTGACAAGAAGTTAACATTCAAAATAAAGAACTTATAAAACTCAACACCAAAAACCCCCCAAGTAATTGATTACAAATGGGCAGAGGATCTAAAGAGACATTTTCCCAAAGAAGAAATACAGATGGTCAACAGATACATGAAAACATGCTCAACATCAGGAAATCAGGGTCATCAAGATAATCAGGGTCATTGGGGAAATACGAAACAATACCACGATGAAATATCACCTATACCTGTCAGAATGGTTAGACTCTGGGCACCTGGGTGGCTTAGTGGGTTGAGCCTCTGCCTTTGGCTCAAGTCATGATCTCAGGGTCTTGGGATCGAGCCCCACATCGGGCTCTCTGCTCAGCAGGAAGCCTGCTTTTCCCTCTCCCACTCCCCCTGCTTGTGTTCCCTCTCTTGCTGTGTCTCTCTCTGTCCAATAAATAAATAAAATCTTAAAAAAAAAAAAAAAAGAAAAGTTTTGGCAAGGCTGTGGAAAAAGAACCCTTGTGCACTGTTGGTGGGAATGCAAATTGGTACAGCCATTATGGAAGGTGGTATAGAGTTTCCCCAAAAAATTAAAAATAGAAACACCATACAATCCAGTAATTATATTACTAGGTATTCCCCCCACAAAAAATCCACAAAAACATTAATCAATGAAAATTTATGCACCTCTATGTTTATTGTGGCATTATTTTCAATAGCCATGATATAAAGCAACCTAAGTGCCCACAGACAGATGAATGGATAAAGAAGATGCGGTATACAATAATAGATTATTTTTATATATATGTATATACATATACATATACATATATGTATATACATATATATAAAAATAGAATATTATATTATTAGATTATTAGAATATATGTGATAGAATATGTTATAATAAGATTTATATAGTAGAATATATGTACCTTTTATATATATATAGAATAGTATATTACTCAGCCATATAAAAAGAGTTCTTGCCAATGTGACAACATGAATGGACTTAGAGAGTATTGTACTAAGTGAAATAAGTCAGAGAAAGACAAATACCACATGATTTCACTTATACAGGTAATCTAAAAAAAAAAACAAAACAAATGAGAAGCAGAAACAGATCCATAAATACAGAGAACAAACTGGTGGTTGCCAGAGGGGAAGGCGTAGGGAGATGGGCATACTTAGTGAAAAGGTATAAGAGGTACAGGATTCATTCCAGTTATGGAATAAATAAGTCACAGGGATGAAAGGTACAGCCTAGGGAATAGAGTCAATGGCATTGTAATAGTGCTGTATGGTGATAGATGGTAGCTACCCTTGTGGTCAGCACAACATAAGTACAGACCTGTAGAATCACTATGTTGTACACCTGGAACTAATGTATATCATGCCAACTATACTTGCATTTAAAAAAAAAAAAAAAAAAAAAGGAAGAGTAACTCTAAAAAAAATTTCAGCCATCTGAGCAGTTAACTTTAACTTATTCTATCTGCCAGAAATACAGTTCTCATCCAATCATTCTTTTATAAACTAAGAAGTTTTGCATCATCATCATACCCGTCTCATGGCTAAAATTTCTTTTTTTTAAATATTTTATTTATTTGAGTGGGAGCAGGAGCAAGAGTGAGAGAAAGGGAGAGGGAGAGCCTATGAGCAGGGGGGAAGGACAGAGGGAGAGGGAGAGGGAGAAGCAGACTCGCCACTGAGCAGGAAGCCCAGTGCAAGCCTCCCCCACAGGACTTCGGGATCATGACCTGAGCCAAAGGCAGATGCTTAACTGACTGAGCCACCCAGGAGACCAACGTGGTTAAATTCTTAAACGAAAACTAAGAGATCTTTGTGTATATATGTTATAGATGTGTGATATTTTTCTACCTCTGGATGGTATTGCCAAAGTTAATTTGTAAAGAGCTCTATTAAATTGACTTAAAGACAAGCATTTAAATGAATCAAGTATACTCTCAGAAATATAGAATCTCATCCCAATGTTTATTTTAAATTTATATGATCTAGGCTAATCTTCACTAAACAAATGCTACTTATAGGATTTGTTTTAGCAAGAAAATAACTTAAGATAATGGTTAATTGTTTAATTCTCATGAAATTTTCATGAGTTCCCTAAATATAATTGTTAAGAACAAGCAAATTAAATGGGTGTAAGTAAAATAAAGGTTTATAAATAAACTTTTCAGAAATTATTATGCCTTATGGTATGTCTACTTAACAATAATTTCCAAAATCTTCTTGGTAACTGGAAACCTTAAACTTATACTGAGATAAGTTGAATGATAGATATTCACTGACTACCCAGAGCATTTCCAAGTAAGATAAAAACCTACAAACTTACAAAATGATAATGAAATATTAATTACTGAACATAGGTTTATCTGCTATTGGCTTCCTTTCTTACAGAAGAACTAGAAATGTTTAGGTCTATTAGTAAATTAGTTATTAGTCTATTAGAATGCTAGTGTAACAGCCCACAATTGCTTGCTTCTTAGTTTTCCCTAGAAATAAAGGATTCTAAAGGTTAAGAATTCTAATTAATATATGGGATTAAAAGTACTTAGAAAAATTAAGGGTGAAAGGAATCAACTCTGTATGAAAAGTAGGTAAGTAAAATAGAACAAACAACTGGTTGTTCCAGAATGAGAAAGAAAAAAAATAACATAAAACCTGACTGGATTTTAAAAAAAAATTATAGAGGGTACATGGACAAGGAATCTTTGAAAAGGAATTTCATGTGCGATCAAGGTAACTAAACTTGGAATTAATTTATTTAAGTTTTTATTTTTTATTTTTTTTAATATTTTATTTGTTTGAGAGAGAAAGAGAAAGAAAGAGAGCACAAGCAGTCAGAGCATCAGGTAGAGAGGGAGAGGGAGAAGCAAGCTCCCTGCTGAGCAGAGAGCCTGACCAGAGATTCAATCCCAGGAACTTGGTATCATGACCTGAGCTGAAGCCCTGCCCCAAGAACCCAGGAAGCTTCCCTGGCAGCCCCATCATGAGACTGCAAAGTCTGGAAAAGGCTTCAGAACAACACCGAATGCAGAGGCAGGAGCATCCCCCGAGGAAGAGCTCCCAGAAGCAGGTAAGGCAGTCAGCCTACCCAGGACAAAAAGCAGTTCTCCTTCTATTTCCTCTTGGATAGCACAGCCAGGAGAATCTGGCTACATCTTTTCCCTCCTTCTGTGAATCTGTGGGTCTTACAGAATCTTCCAGAAATCAGATGTGGTATCTTTTTTGGCAAGGCTGTAGGCCACAAACTAACTATAGCAGTGTGATTGGGGCTACATAAAGCAAATACAGTGGGATCCACGGGTCTCCCCTTTTCCAGGCCATGTGGTTACCCACAGGAAGGTATGGACAGGCCCCACCCCTGTGCCACACCTTGAGTCTTCTGGGGGCTGATTTCCCCATTCTGACTAAGCTCAGAGATCCTGTAGGCAGGGCTGAGGAGTCAGACATCCATGGGGTTAGGGTGGCACCAAGATACAGACCTGAGAAGCCCTGTCAGGGTATGACCAGCTTGTTCCTCGGGAGGGAGCATCACCCAGGCAGAGCGTACACGGTCCAAATCTGAGCCTTAGCTTTTTGATTCTATAAATTCAACCCTGTCCAGCCCCAAAATTCATGGGATTATGGGTAAGCATCTCACATTAATCAAATTCACATTGAACCAATGGATAAACCGCATAAACCAATTTACTTATAACCAAGGAAAGGTATCTACCCCTTATGCTAGAATCTTCCCTGAGATGTTGCACTCGTTCCTTACAAGTAAGCTGGTTGACAAGCCAAACCATCCTCAGGAGGTTACTGGAGCTCATGAAATAAGTGAGGAGAGTCGTCTGTAGAATATTGTGGCTGGTGTCACATCACCATTGTAGGGACAGACTTGCCAAGCAGGCAACTACTAGCCGTGGCTGGACTGGGCTGGGAGACACCAACACTAGTTCTTATCCTGATTCCCAGTTTCCTAGGCCCACACAGTCTGCTCATTGCCCTTCATTTAACATCGAGTTTCCCGGAACAGTCATAGTGTAAACATAAGAAATATAAGAAATATAAGAAACATAAGAAACATAAGAAATATAAGAAATATAAGAAAATATTCTTATTTTTTAAGATGTATTTATTCATTTGAGGCAGGGGAGGAGCAAAGGGAATGGAAGAGAGAGAATCATAAGAAACATAAACATAAGAAACATAAGAAATATAAGAAAATATTCTTATTTTTTAAGATGTATTTATTCATTTGAGGCAGGGGAGGAGCAAAGGGAATGGAAGAGAGAGAATCACAAGCAGAGTCCCAGCTGAGCGCAGGGCCAAATGTGTGGCTCGACCCCAGGACCCCAAGATCATGACCGGAGCGAGAATCAAGAGTCGGCCGCCCAATCGACCGAGCCCCCCAGGCGCCCCATCACCTTTTGTTGTTACAATCAAATTCCAGTCTCACTTCCCCAAGTGCCAGGCACCTTAATTAAATTTTGAATGCTAGGGGCGCCTGGGTGGCTCAGTGGGTTAGAGCCTCTGCCTTCTGCTCAGGTCGTGATCCCGGGGTCCTGGGATCGAGCCCTGCGTCGAGCTCTCTGCTCGGCAGGGAGCCTGCTTCCCCCCCAACACGGCCTGTCTCTCTGCCTACTTGTGATCTCTGTCTGTCAAATAAATAAAATCTTTAAAAAAAAAATTATAGAGGGTACATGGACAAGAAATCTTTGAAAAGGAATTTCATGTGCGATCAAGGTAACTAAACTTGGAATTAATTTATTTAAGTTTTTATTTTTCATTTTTTTAAAGATTTTATTTATTTGTTTGAGAGAGAAAGAGAAAGAAAGAGAGCACAAGCAGTCAGAGCTGCAGGTAGAGAGGGAGAGGGAGAAGCAAGCTCCTTGCTGAGCAGAGAGCCTGACCAGAGACTCAATCCCAGGAACTTGGTATCATGACCTGAGCTGAAGGCAGCCAATTAACCCACTGAGACACCCAGGTGCCCCACTGAAGTTTTTAAAGAATGAGTTTTAATATCAAAAGTGCACTGGTGCAAAATTAGAATTTGGTTTTCTCTCTGAAAAAGGTGATGGTTCCAGGTGCCTGGGTGGCTCAGTTGGTTAATTGACTGCCTTTCGCCCTGGTCATGATCCCAGAGTCCTGGGATTGAGTCCTGCATGGGGCTCCCAGCTCCATGGGAGTCTGCTTCTCCCTCTGACCTTCTTCCCTCTCATGCTCTCTCTTACACTGTCTCTGTCTCTCTCTCTCAAATAAATAAAATCTTTTTAAAAATTTAAAAAATTAAAAAGATGGGTAACTTGGTCTCCTCTTGATAAGAGATTTGCGTAATCTACCTGGAAAGCAAGATTTGTGTCTTACCAAAATAATTTACTGCATCTCATGTCTGTATCAGCTCTTTGATTACTAAGAAAAGCCAATCTTCTCAATATTAAGAGCTAAATTTTATTCACAACTATGTAACCTTGTGTATTTGCCTTCAAAATCTTCTGTTGTCACTTAAGTTAAATAGATAAGTATTATTTCATAATGAGCCAAGATTCTTTGTACTTAGTGTTCAAACCCTCTGACATTTTGACATCTTCTTAAAATAATTTTCCAAATGGAGTCTTTTTGACCTCACAGTAACTTTGAGATTTCCCAGAGGGCCTCTGAAAAATCTCAAAGGATTTGTCTCGCCTTGTAAAATAGAGATGTTAAACTAATTAGGTTTATTTGGTGATTTATCTGGTATGTTAAATTATGTGGAAAATATTGTCAAATAAGAAGGAATGATGAACCTCCTTAGGTTATCTGTGTATGAATATATGTTATTAACATAGGAGTCCTAGAAATTATCTAAAGTTTCCAGAAACTTGTCAATATTCTGATTGTCCAATTATTGTCCTGAGTTATTATCTGCCACAGATAAACTACATTTCTTTGTCAAATGAACTCGCATCAGATCTTTACCCATCGCCATTTTTAGTCTTTTTGTCATTTACAGTTATTGTTCCACTCTAATGCTTTTGCAAATGTGCTTTATCTTCAGAGAGATTCATGAAAAAGACTCTGACAAGTACTCTAGAATATAGGTTTCAAATAACTTTAAGATCATAAAACTGAACTAGATAAGAATTTCTAGAACCAGTGAAAAAACTGAATTCAAGCAGAACAAGAATTAACAATATGGTATTGAATGAACTAATGAGGCTCATTATATTTTGTATGAAATTTTCTTTGAAATATCACTGGTTCCTCAATGTTTTCTTTTGCAGATTTAAGGAAAATGTTTTTCTTTTCTCATAAGTTATCTGTGAGTTAGAGCAGTTGTACAAATCATATCTATGTAAACAGAATTAAAACATTTACAGGGTGCCTGGTGGCTTAGTCAGAAGAGCATGTGAGTCTTGATCTCGAGATTGTGAGTTCAAGCCCCATGTTAGGTGTGGAGATTACTAAAAGATAAAATTTGCTTTTTCTCCCTTCCTGATTTCTCTAGAATTCAGAAACTTGTGGAGTATTCTTATTTTCATGGCAACATGGTTATTTGTGGAAGTTCAGTTAAGAATCTGTTGTCCTTGTAACAGGACATAACTGAAAATATTGATTCTATTACTAAGGCTTTGACTAGGATGGCATATTTGAGAACATGCATGAATTCAGACATAACAAGACAGTTTTAAGGAATTAAGGTTGACATTATGGAGCCAATAAAAGCCACTTGGAAAAACTGGTCTTGTACCTTGCTTATAGGGTTCCCAGCAGTCTCACCAGCTGACAATGAAAAGTCGCTTCTCCGCAGGCCCAGGAACCTCAGGCAACCTAGGCAACTTCTCAAGGACAGGGGTTCATCCAAATCTATAGGTATTCTGGGCAAAGTCTGATGGTGAATTCTTGGCTTGGCTTCTAAGCCTAGAGAGGCTTTTTAAAAGCCCAATCTAAGATTCCTTATGAAAAGTTCCAGCAAAGCAGATTTAAAAAGAGCCTGACAGGATGATCACGATTCTTACTGCACTTATGTAAATAATCAGGCCAACAGACTTATTTTATAAACAAATTAGCCTTGCTGTAATTATCTTTGATAAGAATGACAGTGATTTTAGAGGAAAGAGTATGTTTCTGTAAAAAATTATAGCACAACTTTGCAGATACCAGATCCTAGTCCTATTCATTGTCTCTCTGAGGTTTGGTTATATATCTATACACCAAACCGGATCAGTAATTCTTCTAGTTTTCCTCTAATATCCTATAGCTCTCCAGACTAACACTTTCAGCTTCCCCTCTCTCATTTGGAATTAGTGAGAACAAACCCTGCCCTTGAACACTTTAGAAGGAACCATACCCAGTCCTCCTCAGCAGCCAGACTGCAGGTAGTTGAACCCTGGGTCCACATACCCCATTCAAAAAGGGTTCCTTCAGTTACACACTAGCTGGATATATAACATTTAAATTGATTAGCGAGGTCTCCCTTCAAAACCAGACAGCTTCTTCAAGTAGGCAACTCTCTCAAGATCACAGATCAAGATCTTTATTTCTAATATAAAACCTTTATTCCCTCTGCCTTTTTGCTACTTCCTTTTCCTCTCTGTTCACACATGGGGAGATGTTGCTTCTTAACTTTGGCAACTATCCCTGAATCTACTGGTAAGACTGGAGCTGCACAACAGTCCCTCCATTTTCTTCCTAAGGTGGGCTTAGATAATAGAGTTGCGTTGGATTGCCTGGTGGCTGAACAAGGAGAAGTCAGTGCTGCGGCAAACACCTTCTACCGTAGCTGGATCAAAGCCTCTGGTATTGTAGTAAATACAGGAAATTAACAAACAAGCCACTTGGCTAAAATGAGCTGATGCTCCTTTAGGTACATATTTTGATTTATTTCATACCAAGTGGCGTGGTTGATGGGGGCCCTGACTCAGAAGCAGGTGTCAGTCTCTTGGTATGATCTTCCTAATAGTTATCTTTGTAGTCTCCCTGATGCACTATATTCTTATAGGTCTTAGATGCATGTTCATAAGCATCAGCAGTACATGGATGGTCTCACAATACGTGAAGAAACAGAAACGAGATGAACAATGAGATGAACTGTAAAGGCCATTCTTCCCCAGATCGGACAGCACAACCTGTGAGTTTCATAGTGAGATAAGATCAACTTAACTCTGACAGTGACTGAGTGTTGCATTAATACCAAGTCTTTGGACAATCTCTCACGTATGAGAGGATGACCAAAAGGTGGGAATTAGCAAATTAATTAAACAAGGAGACCATTAGACTGATGTGGCTCTAATCTCATGGCAGCCTGTATAAGCAAACCAAAATCCAAGGTCTGAAATACCTCAATGTTGAGAAATCAAAGCCTAAGGACGAGTAATCACAAACCACCCACGAGGCTGTACGTTATAGCCAATCAATAATTTCCTCACTTCTGCCTTTTCTCGATAAAAGTCTCTCCCTGAGCTCCTGACAGTGGAGCCCTCCTAATCACTTTGGGTTTGGTGCTCCTGGTTCCAACTGATTTTTGCTCAAATAAACTCTTAGCACAAACAAAGTAATAAAGTAGTAGGAAAAGTAGATCATTAACGAACTCTGAGACAATCCTGATAGAGGAGTTTCAAAAACATTTTGAAAATAGGGTAGATAGAATTTTTCAAACTCATTTAGCTTCCCAAGGTAATTCCTTAAGACAACAACCCTAACCTGAATGATTGCTTCTGTGTTCATTTTTTTTTCTTAAAGATTTTATTTATTTATTTGACAGACAGAGATCACAAGTAGGCAGAGAGGCAGGCAGGGGGGGGGGGGGAGGCAGCCTCCTGCTGAGCAGAGAGCCCAATGGGGGGCTCCATCCCAGGACCCTGAGATCACGACCTGAGCCAAAGGCAGAGGCTTTAACCCACTGAGCCACCCAGGCGCCCCATCAATGTTCGTGTTTTTAAAAAACGCATTTCTTCTTATCCCTTTTATATAATTAACATTAATTCTGATTTCAGACACTGGTTTAGATGCTCTAATTACCACTGATCCTTGATATGTCATAAACCAAAGTTGAAACCTTTTTTCTTGTTATATACATTCTTCAGGTTTGCATAACAATGAATAAGGTTGTATATATTATACACATTACTCTTGTTGATGGCTACCTAAAGGGGAGATTTGTGTTTCTCATCTTGAATTTAGGATAAAATACCCACATAAAATGGTTAAAATCTTTTGGTTTCAGTGTGATTAAATAATATGCTTGCATCAATATCTGTTCACTTTGCTGTGAACTCTTGCCCTCTATATGCATTATCAGAAACAGTGAAACATGATCCCAGTTCTCTTATTTCTCCAACAAAGAAGCTTTTCTTCTAGTACCAGCTGCTGAACTGTCTCAAAGAAAAAAAAATATGCTCTTGGCCACAAAGATAAATTATAGAAGAATTAACAAAAAGTTAGGTTTACTGATTTAAGAGGCACTTGGTGAGCTTTCAGACCTCAATTAAGGCTGCAATTTGAGAAAAAGAAAATGAATTTTCTAAGCAATTAGGTGGTAATAGATCTAATGGCTTTGGGGGGAAAGAAATGAGTATTTTTAACTTTGACAACTGTCTGCCATGCATTTGTTATATAACCTCTTTTGATAAATATTTTTGCACCAAATACCTTTTTTAATTATCTGAAAACACCTTTTGCAGGGAATTATAAAGAGGAACAACCACAAAGGAGACAGGCATTCTGCCCTGCAGAGTCAATGGCATTCACTTTTCTAAAAACATCTCACGTTAATTTCATAATACTCATTTGAAAGGTCCAAAAATATGTGCTTACCGATAAACCATATGGTCTCAGAAGGATATTTTACAAGAAAATGTGTCAGCTTTCATAAACTTCCACGGGGGACCCTTTTCCTTTTCAAAGAAAAAACCTGACATTGAAAACACAGTGGAATTTGAACATGAAAAGATTTCTTAACAGCATGAGAATGTAATAGAATCCAACAAAATCAGCGTATTTCATATGAACGTGAGGCCCTGTCTTCAGCTCATTCCTGGGACAAAAGAACGAACCATTGGTTACAGTGATGTAGCAGGGGTATTCAAAGTTAATGGAGATTTAAGTTCCTCATTTGCTTATTGTTAAAGGAAAGGCTGAGATTGATTCATCTGAAAATAGAGCCATTTTTCTATACCTTGTGCTATAGGCAAAAATCTTTTTTAAAGCTTTTTTGCTCACAGTGTGCAATTTTCTTCATTATTTAATCCCACTTCTCCCCAACCAATTCTAAAGAATGTCAAATGTGCCCTACAAAGTCACACAAAGATGCAAATCCTCCAACCACCACTTTTGTATGGGCAGGGAATAAATTATTCGAGCTTTATTGCCTTCCTCCTCTAGGCCCCAGGAGTTGGCCTCTCTAACCTAACTAACAGAACTGCACAAATACTTGGCTTTGGGCGAGCAGGAAATATTTCAACCTAATAACTGAATGAGAGTTCTCTAAGCGAGGACATAGAAAATTAAAACGCTCAATGATTTAACCTAAAACTTGACTGGAGACAAAAGACGTTTCATGTCCTCTTTGCTGGCATTGGAATAATTGTTCATGAAATGGGGATTTTTCTGAGATCATACCATCAATCAATCAATGACTAATGAGTGGAACAATAGCCAACTGATTCAGTCACTTTAGCCACACTGATAATGAATATTGATTTCTAAACCCAAGTCATTCAGGAGGTGGCCTGTAGTGTTTACTCAGATGACAAAACCAACAAGTCAGTCCCACGGCCCACCCGGCCCATTAGTGGCAGATCCAAAGACTTCTTGCTCTTGCTTGAGATCAGAACATAAAGATATGGGTGCTAACAGAAAAGTAGGAGCTCTCCTAATCTCAGGAGTCTTGTCTCCAAGGGAGGAAGCAAGGGGACCCTAGGAGAAGCAGAGGGTGTACCCAGCTCAAGAAAAGCTGGGAGGGGACCTTAGTGCCGCAGAGTGAAGCAGAAAAAAGCAGCAACAGGTCACAGAGCCACAGTGACAGAGGATCAAGCTAAAAGCAAAAACACCTAATAATAATAACAACTGGCACATACTGAGCATAAATATGTGTCAGGAATTGTACTTATTATCTCAGCAAATCTTTTTTTTAAAGATTTTATTTATTTATTTGGCAGATAGAGATCACAAGTAGACAGAGAGGCAGGCAGAGAGAGAGGAGGAAGCAGGCTCCCCGCTGAGCAGAGAGCCCGATGTGGGGCTCGATGTGGGGCTCGATGTGGGGCTCGATCCCAGGACCCTGGGATCGTGACCTGAGTGGAAGGCAGAGGCTTTAACCCACTGAGCCACCCAGGCGCCCCCTATCTCAGCAAATCTTGACAACAACGTTGGAGCTAAGTTCTATCCCTATTTTAGGAAGAAGGAAAATGTGACTCAGAAAGCCAGTGGAGGAATCAAAGTTAAATCAAGGCTATCTGACATCAGCATTCTTACTTCTGCTAGAATCTCTTGGGAGCACTGGCCAGAAGTGAGGAAATAGCCAAAATGAACATGAACCTGAATTAATCAGCCAGACATGGAAGGAGACAGAGGGCGCACGTTCAAGCGGCTGAGCCCTGTCGTGTACATGTGTGAGGCTGCTTTGGAAGCCTGTTCCCGGCTGCATCCAACACCTATGGCCAGGCTCCCTCTAATCACCGGAGATTATGAGCCCGAGCAGGCAGGAATAACTAGAAATAGCCATATTGGCAAGTATGGGTAATTCAAGAGCAAATTCTGCAGGTCAAATAGAATTCTTTCATGTCTCCTCACGTTTTAGGAAAGCGATTATTTTAAAACCCATTTGTAAACCTTGCTTGAGAGGAGGGTACTAATGTGGAATAGCATGTCTCCATCTGAGAAGCTCAGAACATTTCACAAGCACTCCCACGGTGACCCTAGTAAAAGGATCAGTTATTCAGTGCCCTGAAGGGAGGGTTGGAAGATTAGAGAAGAATCCAGTGTATTTCTACAGCCCTGGGGGGTATTCTGCACTTCTACCTAGGGTAGAGAGAAAAACAATGGTGATTTAGAAATTGGAATCTCACGGCTTTTATTTATTTATTTATTTATTTATTTAGGGGGGTAGAAATTACACCCGTTTCTGGAACCACTGAAGGATGAGTGTGTTGCTTATTGTGAATCCAGGAATCGGCAGCAGAGTCTGCAGGGCCTACCAGATTAACTGTTTTGCCTGCGTGGATTTGTTGAGCAATTAGAACATGTGCCATGTAAAGTCTTAAACCCATTACACCGTGTTTGCGAAGAGCCAGCTTTAATCTTCAGTACCTTTTAAATGGTTGCCCTTATATTCTATGGTCCTCGGTGGATCTATACATCTGTTTATAATCCTTCTGTTTCTACAAGCATGGTTTATAGAGAAAAAGATCTGACCAGTGAAACCCATAGTATGAAATTGATTATCTTTACTGAATATACATATAACACTTGACCTTTACAAAAGATTTTGTTGTTGCTGCTGCAGGTTGTCTTTTTCAATGGATCTGAAGTCATAGGCTGACACCCGGCATAGTGTTTCGCCCCCATTTTTTTCTTTCGCTTAGGCAAAAGGTAAAAAATATGGACACTTAGCCAGTTTCTTTTTAACTAATCATTATAGATACACAGTTGAGTGATTCGGGCCAAACCCTTTCCTGATCATTTTACACCAGTAGGAGCATTTCTGTCAAGAATTACTACTAGGGGCACCTGGGTGGCTCAGGGGGTTAAGGCTCTGCCTTCGGCTCAGGTCATGATGCCAGGGTCCTGGGATCAAGCCCCGCATCGGGTTCTCTGCTCAGCAGGGAGCCTGCTTCCCCCTCTCTCTCTGCCTGCCTCTCTGCCTACTTGTGATCTCTGTCAAATAAATAAATAAAGTCTTTTTAAAAAAAAATACTTACTAAATAGCATATGTACTGGTATTTATTTTTAAGATTTTTTTTAAATTTTTAAAATGTTTTAATAAACATATAATGTATTTTTATCCCCAGGGTTACAGGTCTGTGAATCGCCAGGTTTACACACTTCACAGCACTCACCATAGCACATATCCTCTCCAATATCCATAACCCCACACCCCTCTCTTGACCCCCCTCCCCCCAGCAACCCTCAGTTTGTTTTGTGAGATTGAGTCACTTATGGTTTGTCTCCCTCCCGATCACATCTTGTTTCATTTATTCTTTTCCTACCCCCCAAACCCCCCATATTGCATCTCCATTTTCTCATATCAGGGAGATCATATGATAGTTGTCTTTCTCTGATTGACTTATTTCACTAAGCATGATACCCTCTAGTTCCATCCACGTTGTCACAAATGGCAAGATTTCATTTCTTTTGATGGCTGCATAGTATTCCACTGTGTATATATACCACATCTTCTTTATCCATTCATCTGTGGATGGACATCTAGGTTCTTTCCATAGTTTGGCTATTGTAGACATTGCTGCTATAAACATTCGGGTGCACGTGCCCCTTCAGATCACTACGTTTGTATCTTTAGGGTAAATACCCAGTAGTGCAATTGCTGGGTCATAGGGTAGTTCTATTTTCGACTTTTTGAGGAACCTCCATGCTGTTTTCCAGAGCGGTTGCACCAGCTTGCATTCCCACCAACAGTATAGGAGGGTTCCCCTTTCTCCGCATCCTTGCCAGCATCTGTCATTTCCTGACTTGTTAATTTTAGCCTTTTAAGATTTTATTTTTTAAGTAATCTCTACACCCAACGTGGGACTCCAACTCACAACCCCGAGATCAAGAATTGCGTGTTCCACCGACTGCACCAGCAAGGCACCCCAGTACTGGTACTTTAATTTGCTTTGGTTATTAAGATTTGAGTGCACACATGTGACAGACCAAGCACTCCACTAGCTCTCTAGGGCTGGGCAGGCAAGCACAGAGACGAAAGGCCCAGGCCCACTTCAAGTGACAGTGTGTACCCAAAAGTGTGTGCCAATATTCAGGTCAAATCTTAATGAATAAAATCCATCTGCAGAGCTGCTAAGAGGAAACTTCCTGAGCCACAGTCAACAGCTGCCTAGTTTCAAACAATATTTAGCCAAACCAAATCCCAGCGTACCAGATAAACAAGGAACATTCTTTAGACTTTGGTATGATGGTATTTGGTAGCGTAAACTGAGCGGATACAGGGTAAAAGTGGGGTTCCAAGCCCAAAACTTCAGCGGCACCTGGAACTTGTTAGAAGTACTTGTCCTCAGGCCCCTCCCCCACTCACCCAAACAGAAACTGTGGGAGGGGAGCCCAACAATGTGTTTTCATGACTTTCCCAAGGGATTCTGAGGCCCACTAAAGAAGAGGCAGCTGCTTATGGTGGAATGAGATCAGGAATGTTTCTTGAAGAAGGAGAATCTTGAGTCAGACTTGAGAAGAAATGGAAGGCTTGCCTGATATTCTCTTTTTTTTTTTTTTAAAGATTTTATTTATTATTTGAGAGAGAGACAGAGACAGAGTGAGAGAGCATGAGGGGGTCAGAGGGAGAAACAGAGCTGGGAGCCTGATGTGGGACTCAATCCCAGGACTCCAGGATCATGACCTGAGCCGAAGGCAGTTGCTTCATCAACTGAGCCACACAGGTGCCAGGCCAAAAAAACCACAAACAAACAAACAAACAAACAAAAACAGAAAACACCAAAACAAAAAACAAAAAAAAAAAAAACCCAGACTAAATATTTACCTTTTCAAATAAGTTTAGGTTCTTTTTAAATACTAAACCATATCATGCAACTACTTTGGCTGATCTGTTTTTCCATGGATGTCTCAGCCTCAAAAATATATACTCCCCAGGCAGCCAGTCAGCTATCTTAAGAAAATCGATAATCACTCCCAAATACTTGAGATTTCACATGTAGTCATTCAAGACGAAATGTGAAGTATTTTCTTAACTGACAATTGTTATTTCTTTTCTTTGTCCGTTTTGTAAACCGTATGTTCACAAAAGTGACATTTGTAGGAAATTTACAAAGTATGAAGAGCCTAAATTAATGTGAACACAATGTTACAAAGATTGCAAATTCTAGTCAACATTTTTTAAAGTTCTTATTTCTTGCTAGAGTACAAGTTTCCTTAACACGAATACTACTACACCTTTTCATTAGGCTCCCTTTGATAACAATTCTGGTGTTCTACTTCCCCCTTGTGGTGAAAATTAGGATTTTTACTATTTCTGAAATCTAAAGGTTGACAGAGAACACAAAAGATGGATTTATACCCAGCATCAAGTTTAAATACAAATCGACAAATTCAGCCAATTATTTCATTGATTCCTCTATAACACCCCAATTCAGAACTTTTTAAAATACCTGATGGTTGGCAGAATTTGTTCCTTTTCATCCTGATATGTGGAATTATCTACATGCAGACAAAAACAACTGATAGGAGTGGCCAGTCAATATTTTTTTCAAACAACGTTAAATTGTTAAATCTTTAGTGTGCCTAAGTATAGAAAATCAATATATCAGAATAATGCAATCTTTACTGTTAAATACATAGAATTTTTGGTCGGCTTCTCAACAAATATTTTGTAAATATTGCACTAGTTGATGGATAACTAACACTAGAATTTAAAAAATAAAAGCGCCCAGTTTAGTCAAAACTTCACTATACAATCTGAAATTTATAGATGCAGAGTTGACATCTCAATGGTGCCAGATTAAGTGCCATCACAGCAATAAATATCCGTCATTCATCAGAGTGTATTTTGGGTTGAATTACTGGGGTTATGAGTATGGTGTCAAGACTAACAACTTAAAATATAAAGCCCTCAAAAGTCAAAGAAAAAAAGGAAGAAATGACGATTTCAATAACTATGTTTGTATTTGTGTTGCATTCGAGTTGTCAACTCCTATATAGTGTCTGTGTGACAATCTCAGAAGGTTGATTATATGGGCCAAATGATGAGCCACACAGGAGTCTGATTAATGAAGGTAAACCGGTTAGGAGAGTCAGCCTCAATCCAAGCAAAACTAGGAGAAACAGCAATGGACTCAACCTTCAAAGAACTCTAGTTTCCTTCATCTCTAAGATTGTTAAGCAATGACATTTATTAAATAGTAGCTATACTCAGGACGCTGAGCTAATGAGATACTGAGAACCCATCTTGTCCTTCAAGGACCAGCTCAAATGTCGGTGTATCTCTAAAGCTGGACAGAATTAATTCTTCCTTTTTACTGCTAGGATAGTGCTTTATTCCTACAACTGGGAATGTACTTCACACATTGTTTTGTAACTATTGTGTGCCCACCTGTCTTCCTCACCCAGGCTCTGAATTCCTTGAGGAGAGGAACTGCATCTAACTCATGTAGAGCTACTAACATCTAGCATAGTGCCTAGTACATAGTAGGTCCTCAATAGGTTTTTCCTAAATGAGTTGAATAGAAAAGCATGAAGTGTATGATACAAAGGAGTTGAAAGTATAATTATTGTCTTCAGTTTACGGTTTATCTGCGTAGGTTCCCTAAGTGTATACTGACTGGTCAGGGCTTTGTATGATTGTAAGAAGTGTAAGAAAGTGTGTGATCTCTTCTGCAGTCAAAGAGAACTAAGAGAGGGTGTTTTATTTGCTAAATGCCCTTTCAGTCAGCTCTTCTGCTAACCCTTTCTCGAAGACACAGAACTTGCTGTGTAGTGAAGTGAAACTGGGCCCCTTTTCTTGATCAGTGTTTTTTCTTTTCTCTACAACAGCTGTATGGCTCTCAGCTAAGACTGTCCATGGGCAGAAGTGGAAAGTGGTCCGCAACGTGTGTTTTTAAGCATGTAAAGAAGATCCCAAAGGTCTGTGTGAACTACAAATCCACAAAATAAAATTGATTCCATTGTGTCATAAATTTCCCTAACCATTTTAAAATGGTTAAAATGGTTTAAAATATCCCCTGGGAGGGGCAGCCCACCCAGTTCCTGGCACCTTGGTGTATGTTGATGGCGATTAGACTACCTACCGTCTGTTCTGACAAGAACTAAGAAAGAGCGTGAGGACGCTGGGTACTTAAAAGGGGAAGGCAAGTGCTGAGGAGTGAGACTATAAATGCTCTGACAGTCCATCGAGGAAGCCCTACCATTCTAGAGCCCTGCGTTCTTGGCCTGCCTGGGGACCCATGCAGCTGGTCCTCCTGTATATTTTCTGCTATCACCTATCCACTCACAGCTTATTACTATGATGCCTTCCCTTCAAAGTGACAGCTGATTAGAGAGAAATCATTCCTTATACTAGAACCCCCAGAATGTTCTTCTTTCCCAAGTAACACATGCTAGCTTATGGGATGTGGCAGGCTGTGATTAAACCAAAACTGGCCTCAGCTTAGCTTCCAAAGAGTAAATGCCATTCCTACCAAGGTTTGAAAGCTTTCCTCTCATAGCCTTGGGGCAGAGTAGCCTGGGTATCCAGCGAGGAAGCCGTTAGCTAACAGCACACAGACCCAGGGCGAGATGTGGCAGGGCAGCTCCCCATGATCCCGCTTCATCCATAAACTAGCAAAGCCAGCATCCAGCATTTCCCAAAAGACACTGAAAAGACACTCTGCCCTCAAAATCACTAGATGGTAATTTAGTCCTTCAAAACTGTGCTCTGGGCCAGAGTTTAACTGAAGGCTAACAAGTCTCTATGATTAGCAATATAAATCCTAAAGCAAGAGGGAGAAATGCTCTAGCAGACAGGGTGCCAAGAGCAGCCTGAAACACTCAGCAGTGGACTCACCCTGGGCAGACCCCTAGATCTGAAGCAAGGAGTCTAGTGGACAACGGTCATTATTGTTGTCATTGCTATTATTACTGGTGGACCTAACAAGATTTCTTCCTTCCTTCTTCTTCTTTTTTTTTTAAGATTTTATTTATTTATTTGATAGAGAGAGAGATCACAAGTAGGCAGAGAGAGAGGAGGAAGCAGGCTCTCCGCGGAGCAGAGAGCCCAATGCGGGGCTCGATCCCAGGACCCTGGGATCACGACCTGAGCCGAAGGCAGAGACTAACCCACTGAGCCACCCAGGCGCCCCTCTTCCTTCCTTCTAATGTTATTCTAGTACCCCTTAGGAGAATTGCTTCTCCAACTCTCTGTGAAGTCTTAGTGGAACTCTATCTTACCTTAACCAAAGACTGGGCAAAGTCATGGACTAGGACTCTCTCCCTGTATGCTGAATATATGGAGAGAGCTGCTACAAATACTGGATTTGGAGAGGAGTAATTTTTGCTAAAAAAATAATCTTTGGGCATGTTCATTTTGGGGCAGAGCCTGTAAAAGATGGCCAGATACTTTCCACTGCTGAGAGACTGGCCGGACTGCCTTGGTTTTTGTTCTTATTCTGTGATTGTGTGGAAGTCATCACATTTTTGTGATGCATGTGATGCATGCATTCTGTGATGAATCCTTCCAATAAATTCATTTTTTGTTAGAGTTAGCAAGAACTGGTTAGGTTACTTATAACTAAGGAGTCCTGACTAATATACATTGTAACACATAGCCAAATACATAATAACTGTATAATAAATTTAGTTATTATTCTTGAATACCTATGCCAGGTATCTTACCTGAGTGATTGAAGATTCCCATAGAAGGCAAAATCAGGTAAGTGGGCACATAATTCTGTCTTAGAACTCATTTTTCTGTGGATATGTCACATGCTACATTTTAATTTTATCAACTTATTTCCAGCCTCTTTTTCTGGATGATCTCCAAGCGAGTCAGAACAGAAGCAAGGATAGAATGTTGAGCATAATCTTCTTGACTTCATGGCATGGACCTGTTGAATGGAGAATTCAATCTCAGTCCCTTGAAAGGGGGAAAGAAGTTATTTCTTAGATGAAGTAAAGCATTCAACAAGTGGTACCAAACCTCTAGTCCATATACTCTTTGATTCTCTCAGTCCCAAGGAAGAGTATTCTTGTGATTAGGGCATTTTGCCCCAGGGTGGATGTGGCTGGCAGCAGATTCACATTAAAATTATTCTTTTTGGACCGTCACTGGGCTGGGTCACCACTAAGGCTCCCCTGAGAGAGCTGAAGAGGCCAAGTCTAGTCGGTTCCTGTGTGTCTTTGTCAGTTTGGGTGCTATAAGAAAGTACATAGACTGAGAGGCCTATAAACATCAGAAATTTACTTCCCAAAGTTCTGGAGGTTGAAAGACCTAGATTGGGGTGCCAGTGTGGCTGGGTTCTGGTGAGAACCCTCTTCCAGAATGAGGACTGCTGACTTCTCATTGTATCCTCACATGGTAGGAGCAAGAGCAAGAGAGATCTTTGACATCTATTTCATAAGGACACTAATCCCATTTATGAGGGCTAATGACCTAATTACTTGCCAAAGGCCCCTACTACCTAATACCACCACATGGAGGGTTGTAATTTCAACACTTGAATTTGGGGATACACAAACATTCAGTCCATTGTACTGAATGACAGAAAGGTTCCTATGAAACAGTAGTGTCAGGTTGGACCTCGGTCTCCATTTTCTGATCTATCTGCTCCATGTTACCCACTCCTTCTCAAAGACAGAGTTTCACTGTCATTGGCTTGTTTACCCCAAGGCACCACTCAGAGAAATGGGGGTTTAATAATTTTAAGAAGAAAATTATTTTCTCACAGTTCTTGAGGCTAGAAGTCCAAGATCAAGGTGCTATCAGGGGTGGTTTCAGGTAGGACCTATCTTCCTGGCTCTGGGGATGGGGGGCAGATATACAGTTCAGCCCATAACCAGCTGTCATAACAAAATATCACAGACTGGGGTGCCTGGGTGGCTCAGTGGGTTAAAGCCTCTGCCTTCAGCTCAGGTCATGATCCCAGGGTCCTGGGATCGAGCCCCACATTGGGCTCTCTGCTCGGCTGGGAGCCTGCTTCCTCCTCTCTCTCTGCCTGCCTCTCTGCCTATTTGTGATCTCTGTCTATCAAATAAATAAATAAAATCTTTTAAAAAAAATACCACAGACTGGGAGGCTTAAACAACAGTAATTTATTTTCTCACAATTCAGATAGGTTTCTTCTGAGGCCTCTTCACTTGGCTTGCAAATGGCCATCTTCTCTTTGTGACTTCACATGGTCTTCCTTCTGTAAGGTTTGTGCTCAAATTTCCTCTTCTTATAGGGACATCAATCATACTGGATGAAGGCTTTTTTTTTTTTTTTTTTACTTAATTACTTCTTTAAAGACCCAGTCTCCAAATACAGTTATATTCTGAAGCACTGGAAGTTAGGTCTATATCATATGAATTTTAGGCCATAACAGTAAAATAATAAGTCCAGAAACTGGGCAAATGATAATAGGAAAGATGATGAGAATAAATAATGAGACATATATCAAAAGCTGGGTCCCAACCCTGCCTCTGAGGCTAAAAGCTGCCAACACAGAGAGGACCCTAATCAGTTACAAGACACTCATCATGCTTTGCACATGGATTTAAATGATGCTCTTCCACAGGCTGTGTGGTTTTGTTGTCTAATTAAAAAGTCTTGACTCTAATGATAAGAAACTCAAGCCAGGAAGGAAAAAAAGAACAGCACCATGACAGTCCAATGAGAAATGCTTTCTTCAGTAATTACAATCTTAGGAATTCCTTCAAAATATGGTCACAGGGCAACTATCTGTATTTTAAGATTCTAGAGGCAGGAAGAGTGCCCCCAAAGAGGCCAGTGTTTTATAAATAATATATATTTATATGTGTTTGCCTGGGGTAATTTTAAAAAATTATCTACTGCAGTTATTTTAAACAACCACCTAAAATTAACTAGTTTTTGTTTTGTTCTGTTCTTAGAAAGACTGGCAGCAGGAGAGGGAGAGAAAGAATCTCAAGCAAATTCTTTCTGAATGAGATGCAGTCTAATCTGGATACCTAGTCTAAAGCTAGGATAAATGAGGCAGAAGATCAAATTAGTGATCTAGAAGATAAACTAATAGAAAGGAAGTAACAGGAGGAGGCCTGGGACAAAGAGCTTAAAATCCATGAGAACAGACTTAAAGAAATCAATGACTCCATGAAACGTTCCAAAGTCGGAATTTTGGGGATCCCTGAGGAGGTAGAGAGAGAGAGAGAGAAGACTAGAAGATATATTTGAGCAAATCCTGGCTGAGAACTTCCCTAATCTGGGGAATGAAACAAGCATTTGTGTCCTAGAGACAGAGAGGACCCCTCCCAAGATCAAGGACAACAGGTCAATGCCCTGGCATGTAATATTAAGACTTGCAAATCTTAGAACTAAGGAAGCCATTCTGAGTGGCTAGGGGGTGAGATGCCTTATGTACAGAGGGAAGAACATCAGAATAATGCCTGACCTGTCCATAGAGACCTGACAAGCCAGAAAGGGCTGTCAAGATATATTCAGTGTACTAAATGAGAAGAACATGCATCCAAGAATACTTTATCCAGCAAGGCTGTCATTCAGAACAAATGGAGATATAAAGAGCTTCCAGGACTGGGAGAAACTGAAAGAATACATGACCACCAAGCTAGCCCTGCAAGAAATACTGAAGGGAATTCTATAAAAGAAGAAAGATCCCAAAACTAATACAAAAGTGAGCAGAAATTTACAGAGACAATCCATAGAAAAACAGGGACTGTACAGACAATATGATGACAATAAATACATATCTTTCAGTAGTAACTCTCAAAGTGAACAGTCTAAATACTCCCATGAAATGGCACAGGGCTGTAGATTGGATATAAAAACAGGTCCCATCCATATGCTATCTATAAAAGACTAATTTTGAACTTAAAGATACCTCAAGACTGAAAGGGAGAGGATGGAGAACCATTTATCATGCCAACAGACCTCAAAAGAAAGCTAGAGTAGCAATTATTATATCACACAAATTAGAATTTAAACTAAAGACTGTAATAAGATCCAGAGGGACACTATATCATTCTTAAAGGGTCTATCCAACAAGAAAAACTATTGTAAATATCTATGCCTTCAACAGGGGAGCAGCCAACTACATAAGCCAGCTGTTAACCACAATAAAGAATCAGATCAACAATAGTACATTAATAGTAGGAGATTTTAGCACTCCACTCTCCACATTGAACAGATCATGTAAACAAAAGATCAACAAAGAAACAAGAGCTTTGAATGACATATTGGACCAGGTGGACTTCGTAGATATATACGTAGATATATACAAAACATTCCACCCTAAAACAACAGAATACTCATTCTTCTTGAATGCACCCAAAACTTTCGCCAAAACAGACCACATACTGGGTCACAAACCAGGTCTCAGCCAATGCCAAAAGATTGAGATTATTTTCTGCATGTTATCACACCACAATGCCTTGAAACTGGAACTCAATCACAAGGGAAAAAAAAAAAAAAAAGGAAGGAATTCAAATACTTGGAAGTTAAAAAGCATCCTGCTAAAAAATGAATGGGTCAACCAGGAAATTAAAGGACTTAAACAATTCATGGAAACCAATGAGAATGAAGACACATCGGTCCAAAACCTATGGGATACTGCAAAGGCGGTCCTAAGGGGGAAATACATAACCATTCAATCATCTCTCAAAAAATTAGAAAAATACCAGATGCACAAGCTAACCCTATACCTAAAGGAGCTGGAGAAAGAACAGCAAATAAAATCTAAACCAAGAAGAAGAGAAATAATAAAGATTAGAGCAGAGATCAATGAAATAGAAACCAGAAAAACAGTAGAACAGATCAATGAAACTAGAAGCTTGTTCTTGAAAAAATTAATAAGATCAACAAACCACTTGCCAAATTTATCCAAAAGAAAAGAGAAAGGACCCAAATTAATAAAATCATGAATGAAAGGGGAATGATCATGACTAACACCAAGGAAATAGAAATAAGTATTGGAAATTATTACAGCAACTATATGCCAACAAATTAAGCAACCTGAAAGAAATGGATGCATTTCTGGAAACTTACAAACTACCAAGACTGAAAAGGAAGAAATAGAAAATCTAAATAGACCAATAACCAGTAACAAAATTGAAGCAGTAATCAAAAACCTCCCAAAAAACAAAAGTCCAGGGCCAGATGGCTTCCCAGGGGAATTCTACCACACATTTAAAGAAGAAATAATACCTAGTCTATTAAAGCTGTTCCAAAAAATAGAAACAGAAGGGAAACTTCCAAATTCCTTCTATGGGGCCAGCATTACCCTGATCCCAAAACCAGGTGAAGACCTCATCAAAAAGAAGAATTACAGACCAATATCCCTGATGAACATGGATACCAAAATATTCAACAAGATCCTAGCTAATAGGATCCAACAGTACATTGAGAGGATTATTCACCATGACCAAGTGGGTTTTATGCCTGGTATGCAAGGGTGGTTCAACATTTGCAAATCAATCAACATGACAGAGCACAGCAATAAAAGATAGGACAAGAACTACATGATCTTCTCAACTGATGCAGAAAAAACATTTGACAAGTACAACATCCGTTCCTGTTTAAAACTCTTCAGAGTGCAGGGATAGAGGAAGCATTCCTCAATATCATAAAAAATGTCTATGAAAAGACCACAGTGAGTATCATTATCAATGGGGGAAAAGCTGAGAGCTTTTCTCTTAAGATCAGGAACACAACAGGGGCATCTGTTGTTTGACATAGTGCTAGAAGTCCTAGCCTCAACAGTCAGACAACAAAAAGAAATGAAAGGCATCCAAATTGGCAAAGAAGAAGTCAAACTCTCCCTCTTGCAGATGACATGATACTTTATGTGGAAAACCCAAAAGACTCCAACCCCAAATTAGAATTCATACAGCAATTCAGCAATGTGGCAGGATAAAAAATCAATGCACAGAAATCAGTTGCTTTTCTATATGCTAACAATGTAACTGTAGAAAGAGAAATTAGGGAATCAATTCCATTTACAATAGCAACAAAAACCATAAGATACCTAGGAATAAACCTAACTGAAAAGGTAAAGGATTCATACTCCAGAAACTACAGAATATTTATGAAATTGTGGAAGACACAAAAAGATGGAAAAACATTCCATGCTTACAGATCAGAAGAATAAACATTGCTATAATGTGTATCCTGCCCAGAGCAATTTACACTTTCAATGCATCCCTATTAAAATACTATTGGGGAGCGCCTGGGTGGCTCAGTGGGTTAAAGCCTCTGCCCTCGGCTCAGGTCATGATCTCAGGGTCCTGGGATCGAGCCCCTCGTCAGGCTCTCTGCTCAGCAGGGAGCCTGCTTCCTCCTCTCTCTGCCTGCCTCTCAGCCTACTTGCGATCTCTCTCTGTCAAATAAATAAATAAACAAATAAGTAAATAAATGAATCAAATCTTTTAAAAAATAAAAAAATAAAAATAAAATAAAATACCATTGGCATTTTTCAAAGAGCTAGAAAAAACAATCCTATAATTTGTATGGAGCCACAAAGGACCCCAAAACACCAAGGGAATGATGAAAAAGAAAAACAAAGCTGGGGGCATCATGTTGCCCCCAAGTTATATTACAAAGCTATATTACAAAGCTGTGATCACCAAGACAGTATTGGCACAACACCAAGATGGTATTGGCACTAAAACAGACACATAGACCAATGGAACAGAACAGAAATTCCAGAAATGGACCCTCAACTCTATGGTCAACTAATCTTTGACAAATCAGGAAAAAATATCCAGTGGGAAAAAACCAGTCTCTTTAATAAGTCGTACTGGGAAAATTGGATAGCTGCATATAGAAGAATGAAACTAGACCCTTCCCTTACACCATACACAAAGATAAACTAAAAATGGATGAAAGACCTCAATGTGAGACAGGAATCCATCAAAATCCTAGAGGAGAGCATAGGCAATAGCCTCTTCAACATCTGCTACAGAAACTTCTATCAAGACATGTCTCAAAAGGCAAGGGAAACAAAAGGAAAAACAAACTTTTAGGACTTCATCAAGATAAAAAGCTTCTGCACAGCAAAGGAAACAGTCAACAAAACTAAGAGGCAGCCCACAGAATGGGAGAAGATATTTGCAAATGACATTACAGATAAAGGTCAATAAACAATTTCTCAAACTCAACACTCAGAAAACAAATAACCCTCAACACTCAGAAACAAATAAAAAGTCAAATGAGCAGAAGACATGAGCAGAGACACTTCTCCAAAGAAGACATACATATGGTTAACAGATACATGAAAAAATGCTCAACATCACTAGCCATCAGAGAAATACAAATCAAAACCACAGTAAGATACCACCTTACACCAGTTAGAATGGCAAAAATTAACAAAACAGGAAACAACATGTTAGCAAGGATGTGGGGAAAGGGAAAGCCTCTTACACTGTTGGTGGAAATGCAAGTTGGTACAGCCACTCTGGAAAACAGTATGGAGGTTCCTCAAGATGTTAAGAATAGGGCTACTCTATGACCCAGCAATTGCACTACTAGATATTTACCCCAAAGATGCAGATGTAGTGACAAGAAGGGGCACATGCACCCCAATGTTCATAGCAGCAATGGCCACAAGAGCCAAACTGTGGAAGGAGCTGAGATGTCATTCAACAGATGAATGGGTAATGAAGATGTGGTACAATGGACTATTACTCAGCCATTAGAAAGGATGAATACTACCATTTGCATCAACAAGGATGGAACTGGATGGGATTATGCTAAGTGAAGTAAGTCAAGCAGAGAAAGGCAATTATCATATGGTTGCTTTCATATGTAGAACATAAGCAATAGCATGGAGGACCATAGGATAAGGGAGGGAAATCCAAAACAGGAGAAATCAGAGGAATATGAACCATGAGAGACCAGGGACCCCAGGAAACAAACTGAGGTTTTCAGAGGGGAGAGGGTGGGGGTAACAGGGTGACAGGTGTTAAGGAGGGTATATGCTGTGATGAGCACTGGGTGTTATACATAACTAATGAATCCCTGAACATTACATCAAAAACTAATGATATACTATACAGTGGATAACTGAACATAATAAAAAAAATAATAACTCAGGAGAGGGAAAAATAATCCTTGGAGTTATAGATGAACAAGATTTGTTATGAATGGTTCATTGTTGGATCTGGGACATGAATACCTAAGGATTCACTTTATTATCTTCTCTACTTTTCTGTAGATTTAAATTTTTCCATAAAATGAAAGAGAATTCTCTTAAAAAAAAAAAGTGGAAGTTGGGGAGATGGAGAGAGAGAATCTCAAGGAGGTTCCATTCCCAGCACAGAACCAGATGCAGGGCCCAATCTCATAATCCTGAGATCATGACCTAAGCCAAAAAATCAGTAGAAGCTCAACCAATGGATCTTCCCAGTCACCCCATTACAGTTCTAATTTCTCAACTCAATAAAAAAAACTCACGTGGAATCCTTAGATCTAAATAGGCTCTTCCTATTTTCTAGCATGTCTAGGTCTCTTAGAGACCACTACAGCTCAATGGGTTAGAAATGAGGGATACCCAGGTGCTGGAATCACAAAATTCAACCTCTAACCCCATATCCTGAGGAGACAAGAGGGTATACATCAGGATAAATGGCCAAAGATATGTTGTCAGTCCTTCCAGTCCTATTCAGAGATAAAGTCTATCTACAAAATGAAGATAATTATCAAGTAAGCCTCCTTTTCTGCCATAGATAGGAAGCCTTATGTTGTGTTAAAGGATCATGACTTAGGAGATAGTCTAAGTTCAAATTCTAGGATCGCATTTATTTATTTTTCATGAGAGTATACTTGACACAAAAGGTTACATTAGTGTCAGGTGTACAACATAGTGATTCAACATTTCTATCTCTATGTAATGCTGTGTTCTCCACAAGTGTAGCTACTGTCCCCATACACCACTGTTACAAGAGCACTGACTATATTCCCTATTCTCTGCCCTTTATTTCCATGACTTAGTCCTTCCATAACTGGAAGTTTCTATCTTCCACTCCCCTGCACCCATCTTGCCCATCCCTCTACTCCCCTGCTTCCCTCTGGCAACTGCCAGTTTTTTCTCTGTATTTATAGGTCTGATTCTGTTTTTTATTTATTCATTTGTTTTTTTAATTCCACATATGAGTGAGATCATATGATATTTATCTTTCTCAGTCTGACTTGTTTCACTTAGTATAATATCCTCTAAGTCCATCCATGTTGTTGCAAATGGCAAAGATCTCATCCTTTTTATGACTGCATAATATTCCATATATATATATATATATATATATATATATATATATATATATATATGGTTCCTATACCTTGGCTATTATAAATAATATTTCAATAAACACAGGGGTGCATACTTCTTCAAATTAATATTTTTTGTTTTTGTGTGGGTTTTTTTGGTTTGTTTATTTTGGGTTTTGGGGGGGTTTTTTTGTAAATAAATACACAGTAGTGGAATTATCTGGTCACATGGCATTTCTATTTTTAAGTTTTTGAGGAACCTTCATACTGTTTTCCACAGTGGCTGTACCAGTTTGCATTTCCACCAATTCCCTTTTCTCTACATCCTCACCAACACTTGTTACTTCTTGTCTTTTTTATTTTGATGGGTTTAAGATAATACCTCACTGGGGTTTTGATTTGCATTTCTCTGATGATGAGTGATGTTGAATATCCTTTCAAGTGTCTGTTGGCCATCTTTGGAAAAAGTTCTACTCAGGCCCTCCCCCCATCTTTTCAATGGGATTGTTTGTTTCTTGGTGGTGTCAGACTCACCATTGATTTAATAAACATATGGCCTTGGGAAGTTTCATTAAGCGCTCTACATCCTGGTTCCTCATCTGTTGAGGAAGAGAACAACTGTACCTATTTTGGAGTGTGTTATGAGAATTTAGTTAAATATGTAAAGTGCTTACAACCATGGCTGGAATGTAGTAAGTGTTATTATTATTGCATATTTCCTTAAGCTCTGAAAATTACAGGTTGGTATAATCAAATTTCTATCTTTCAGCTAGAAATGAGAGAACAGTTTTGGCCATATGTGCATATTTACATGGCCCCAACTGTATCTTGTATTGTGAACAAGGTTCATGTATTCCGATATGTAGTAAGGGACATGAGTTCCTTTGTCAATGCCTCATAATGAGACACTTCTGCATTTAAAATCCCAAAGGAATTCTCCTCTTTCTGAGCTGTTGTAATACCTTGCAATTCAGATAGAATTAGCTATCTACTATCATTCCAGGTCCAGGCTTTACACCTTTTCTTCTCCAACTGGGGATTTTTATTTAAGATTATTTTCCCCAGATGTGTTTGTGTTCACTTTCCTCAGTTGAATCTTGTTGTGTTTTTGCTCAAATCTCCAAGCTGCCTTATGGCTTTGTAAACTCTCTTGGTCTGTGGTGTTAGCACGTTCATTTGCTGCCGTATTGTAAGCTTCATTGCATGTCTTCTCTCTGCGAGATCACTAATGATGCTTTTAAAATTTACATCCAAGACTTTTTCAGTTCTTTTCTTGCATCCACATGCCTTTCTCTAGAAAATGTCACTGGCTGGCTGGCTGGCTGGTTCTCTCCCTTTGTTCTCCGCCATTCGTTTTCTCTTCTTTGTCCTTTTACGAATGAAGGGAAACTTTGTTGCCCAAATAGGCTGTTATTCCAAGATGGCTTTTCTCCCTTAGTGAACTCAGTGCAGATACATAATTAGTATAGAACATATTTGCATGGGATAATTTGTTTTATAAATTACAGCCACAGGCTCATCTGCTTTTCTGTACTTTCTCATCTTTTCCCTTGTATCTAAAATAATCAGATTTACACTACCGCTTTTGTTGACTCCCTGTTGTTCTTGTGATATGGGACATCTGTTATTTTAGTACTTAACTCATGTGCAGTGGCAGCCAGACACTTACTAGAAATAACAATTAAGGGCATAAATAACACACATGTGCATGAGTTCTGGTACTCACTCAGGTATTAACTCTGCTCACCATCTTCTGGATTTATTCTCTTCTGCACTGTAACAGCCGTTTGATTTTGGAGAGTTTAGCTTCCCGTCCTGTGGAGATTTGGGTATATAGTTTTATAATGGTCTGTTTTTGTAGGATGGGACTAGTGAGTGGCTGTGTATGTATTGTGCTCTGTGATAATTGCACATTCAGGAGAGAGAGGCACTCCCCATCGTATTCTCCTACTGCAGTGCTAGCCTTCCCACCTGAATAGTTTTTACAACAGCATCAAGCATGACTCATTGGTAATCCCTGCTGATATAAAATTCATATGCCTGTGTGCTTCCTTCTGAAGGCAGTGATTTGCATTTCTGTCGAGGTCTGAAGGAATAGGAGAGGGTTATTATCTGTTATTATTTGCTGGCCACCCACGGCACTCACAACGGGGTACGAGAGACAGAAAGGAGAGAGGTCAGCTCTTTGAAATGTACGTGTAACTAGCTCAGAGCCAATGAAAGCATCTTGGTGGCACTTTAATTAGCAGCTTCCAGGGTCAGAGGACTCTAAAAAGCTTCCTAACATCTATGTGGAGCCCATGGAAACTGTCACTTCACAGACTCACGAGATGAGAGGGTTGGCAGAGAACAGCTGTGAATTCTCTCTGCTTCACTGTGGAACAAGATGGATAGTGTCACCTCACTCCTACTTTTTAGAGTGTGGGGCTGGGATGCTCCAGGGATGTCACTGGCGTCTGTTGGGTGCAACACAAAAGCCTTAAATGTTTATTCCCCACCCCACCCTATCCCCAAGAAAACAGGAACAAAGGAGGAATGAATCATCTGAACTCAGTGACTGAACAGTGCCTCAGTAGGTGGGTTTTAATGTCAGGACAAGTGAGATCCACTGGGAGAGAATGGAGCTGGAACAGAACCCAGAGAAGGAGGATTCTGATGGTTAAGTCAGACTGCAGTCCTAGAGCCATGCTTCCCAGAACTAGCCATCAGAAAGAGAATGAGGAGGTTTTTCTTTTTTCAAAACAAAACATAGCTTGTAACACTAACAATCCTGTTACAGCAATATTTTTCCCCCTAAAAACCTTTCAAATGTTTCTAAATGACAGAGCACAAGGTCAGAGAGTTTTCTGTTTGTTTTTAGAGAATGACAGATGAATGAGGAGGTTGAAATAGGTTATACATAAACTGTGCTTTCCAAACAATATGCAGGATTCTAGCATCAGAGATGAGAGCAAAGCTTTAAGTTCTAAAATATGTCAAAATATAATACTAAAACAAAAAAAATCCAGATATGCAAATGTCCAAAGACAGGGAAATGGTTTAATTATGCTATATCTATGTGGTGGAATTATTAGATAACCATAGCATTATGCTTTCAAGTCATTTTAATGATCAGGGAAATGTTCACTGTATCATGCTAAGTGAAAGCAGCATAATAACAAAACTATACCTTTAGTATTATTTATGAGAGTATGTACAGATGTCTACACACACACACACACACACACACTCACACACACTAACTCACAACAGAAAGGAAACACATCCAATTGTCAATAACACTGTTGTATCTAAATGGGAACATTAGGGATGATTTTATTTCCTTCTTGATTTTTCTCAGTCTTTCCGTGATTAACGTATCTTAGTATGAAAGTCAAAAATAAATAAATCAATGTTTGTAAATGCCTAGCCTGTTCTGAAGATATAACTCATCTCACCAGTAGGACATTCACTCATGTGATACAAATTTAAGATTATTAGAAGTCCATCTTGGGGCGCCTGGGCAGCTCAGTCAGTTAAGGATCTGAAGCTTGGTTTTGGCTCAGGTCATGCCCTCAGGGTCTTGAGATTGAGCCCTGCGTTGGGGGGTCTCTATGCTCAGTGCAGAGTCTCCTTGAGATTCTCTCTCCCTCTTCTTCCCCCCTGCTCCTCCTCTTCCCTCACTTGCACTTGCATGCTCTCTCTGTCAAATAAATAAATAAAATCTTAAACAAAAATAAGAAAAATGAAAGTCCATCTTAACCCAAATCTCTTCTACTAGTATCCCGCAGGTACCGCAAATTCTTATAGTTAGAAATTCACTCCACAACATATTTTGAGCAAACAATATATATTGTATGATCCTATTTCTTTTTGTCTTTTTAAATAAGTATCTATTCTAATATCTATTTATTTTTACTTATTTGTATTATTATAAGTGTGTCCCGAACTGACCCAGCCCAACTGGGTCACAAACATCAGATTCTTTTTGATAGATGGCTGTGGGCTCCAAAGGTTAGAAGTAGGTGATAGTAATGGTCTCTCCCCCCACAGCTGCTCCATCAGGGGCTATCTGATACAATGAACACGGGTCTTTGTATAGGAGACATACTAGCTGGCATGTACAAACACAAGCATGGTCACTTCTTTTAGCTCAAAGTGCACACAGCACAGAATGGAATCCTCAACCTAGTGTGCCAGGCTAGAGGACAGGACTTAATAAATTCTGACTCCCTATTCATCAGGTGCAGATATGCTTATATAGTATTTTTAGTCAATTCACACATCTTGAATACTAATGATTTTACAAAGGAAAAATTATTTCTAGTATCCATTATATGCTAAAAAATAAATGATTGGAGAGCTTATAGTAGTTCTTCCAGAGTGTGGTCTTCTGCTTAGTGTTTCAATGGTAACTGACCATCCCTTGAATGTTTACCTTGATCAGTGCATGTCGAAGACAAGCTAATCAGCTCTAAGGTACTGATTAAAGCTAACATGCATATGTAAGTAATTTATAATAAGTTATAGAGCATGTAATTATATGCATTCACCAAAAAGAATCTGAAGAACAACCAGCAAGTTACTATTAGTGATATTCTCTAAAAAGAATGGAACTAGGAAGAAGGGACAGATTGCTTCATACTCCTCTGTATTATTTGAAGAGTTTAAGCAAATATTACTTTTGGGGATGCCTGGGTGGCTCAGTTGGTTAGGCAGCTGCCTTCGGCTCAGGTCATGATCCCAGGGTCCTGGGATCGAGTCCCACATCGGGCTCCTTGCTCAGTGGGGAGCCTGCTTCTCTCTCTCTCTCTGCCTGCCACTCTGTCTGCCTGTGCTGTCTCTCTGACAAATAAATAAATAAAATCTTTAAAATTTTTTTTAAAAAGCATTACTTTTGTAATATATATTTATACTAATGAAATTTTTTTAAAGGATGGGATACATGATCGTTGGGATTTATTCAGAAATAGGGATTGACCTCTCTTGTCTTCAGAATTACACAGTAGTGTGCTGGGGATTTGGAAAAGCACAGAATAAACAAGCCCTAAAAAGGGTGAATTTTGCTAGGAATTTCAGATGGGGTATAGCATTAAGCAACCTAAATGGTAAGCAACTTAAAATAGATTTTTAAGCAGTTTCCCCTGGCCTTC
This sequence comes from Mellivora capensis, assembly GCA_004024625.1. Classification (NCBI taxonomy): domain Eukaryota; kingdom Metazoa; phylum Chordata; class Mammalia; order Carnivora; family Mustelidae; genus Mellivora; species Mellivora capensis. The sequence goes on from PISX010004218.1 coordinate 48,674, forward strand.
CTTTCCCTAAACCTATAACCCTACTTCCCAGTCCCGTGATTTTAGTGGGAACATTTGAGAAGTTGGGCCCTTCGTTATTACTACGCATTAATACTTGTTGTGAATTAGTGTATCAAACTATCAGAAATCATGATGAAACAATTACCTACGAGGACCAAGGAATACATGAGAAAAGGATATAATTGGGGGCAGTTAGTGCTTGGGGGAGTTGAGGAGGAAAGGCATGAAGGAGAGAAAGAATAATCTAGAACTGGAAGGGCAACCTTGAACCTATCAAGGGATACCTTGAACCCTGGGGGCAACCATACCTTCATCTCTCGGGGGACTAGAGCTTTGAAGTGGTGAATGTTGGGGGGCTAAAGAGGAGCAGTGGAACAGAGAGGTCAGGGAGCATGAACACCAAATAATTTTATTCCACAATTTTATCCCTTCCCAGAAAAAATACAGATATAAATTCAGCAGCAGACAGCACTCTCTCAGTCATAAGATTTGCTGCTGCTGCTGCTGCTATACATCTGTCAGCTGATTTGCATCAAGCAAAAGAGCTGAAACCACAATCTGTGTTCATGATAAATGGAGATTTGGAAGACATTTGCTTTATCCGGCCTTTTGCTTACTTAGGCATCCTGCAGATACAAAAGACACCGCCAGCATTTGCTTAGACAACACTGAACATGGGGTAAGAGTGAGAAGGAAGGGAGAAAAATCACGATGAAATATTGCCACTTCCATTGCAATTCTGGAACCATCATTCTAAATTGTGAAAACACTTGCTGCGGCAGAGCCGTTCCTGACTCAAAGGCGTTGGCAGGGGCTTCGTTTGTCAGGACAAGAAAATGCCTAATTCAAAAGGAAAGTCACCTGGTCCTGATAACTTGAAACAAATGAAGCAAAACTTCATTCTTTGGTTCAGTGCCAGGGAACAACTCCTGTCCCTCTAAAGAGGGAGAGATGCCCCCCAGCCCAGCCCCCACCACTTCTCACTTGCTGTGAGACCTTATAAGCCTAGTGAAGGAAGAAAGAGGACATTGGGAACATCATCAGGCTAATAAAAATTAACTGCTTTTTGTTATTTGACCTCAGTAGCCTTAGGAAAGTAGCACCAATCTCTCACTCACTCATAGTTCTCTCCCTGCAGGACCGCTTTGACTCTGCCTTCCTGTGTCTGAGTGATTACAGGCCATCCAGGATGTCTGCTAGCTTCCTTCTCCTGACATTTCCCCTTTCCCCCTTCCCTTTCTTCACAGCCTCCCTCCCCACAAAACCAAAGTCTAACTCAGGCAGCTAGTGCACGATAATGAGTCCTCCATTCGGCTGCCCCCCCCCATCTTTGACAAATAGTTATTTACAGCCTGTTATGGAAGAGATGTTTGAGAAGGGAGAAAAGGCACCCCTACCACCACTGCTTCCATGGTTTATGTTCTTAAAAGATTCAGAAAACTCTGCCCCTAAAGTGACTGTAAACAGTTTGCTGCTGTTATCTATATAGATCTATACAGAGAAGGTGTTACCTAAAAATTACAAATCTATTCTAACAATGCTCAGTGATTTCTAGCTGAATGCTACCCTCCTCCTTCAGCAGCTAAGTAAAATGAACCAGCAGAGCAAACGGAATCTGGTGCCCATGGCAACATACATTCCTGCTTTGAACTTGTCAATCCACCACAAGGAAATCACATTAATGGAATGTTTTTCTGCTACAAATAGCTTTTGCTTTCACATTTTAATTACAGGAATAGATTTTTCTTGATTTCTAAATTCTTCAAAGACCTGGGCAAAAAGGGGGAAAAGGTAAAATAAAAGTAATGTTGTTTCAAAACATCCTTGAAATTCCAAGCAGCCTTTTGGTTGAGGGAAGGAAGGTGGAGGAAGAGAACTTATTTGTCCCCATTTTCCCCCACTTACAGGACTGAAAAGTCAAAGGCTTAGGCAGATACTTTTTCAGCAATTTGTTTCTCGGTCTTCTTAAGATAGTTTCCTCATCTGTAAAAACAGAGATAACAATATCTGCCTCACACAGAGTGTTGTGAGGTTTAATTAATGTTCGCAAAATGCTGAGGATAACTGTTAAGGATTATCAATTAACATTGCTGGTTAATCCTGGGTGGGGAGCCTCAGTTTCACCTCAGGCCCTTAGCTACTTCATTCAGTCATTACCAGCCTGAAAATGCTCATTTTATCTATATTTAATTGCTTAACTGTGGACCATGACTATACAAGGTTACGAACACATTTTATGAACAAATTAGGAAGTTCATAAAAGGTATGAAATTAGAACTAATTTCTACCACTGAGGAAGCTGGGGACATAGGAGATGGCACCTAGATACCACCATGGGCTCTATAGGAAACTCTAAGAATGACATATTTGATCAATCAGAAGGAAAGAAACCATGACTATTTAAGTTGTAGATTTTAGTGGTCTTCATTCTGACCTAAAAACAAGCCATGTGATGAAAGGGCGTTGGGGTGGGGAGTGGGAGTGGACATAAGCACTGTAATTGAAAAAGAGGGTTGAGAATTTCTGATTTGCCAGAGTCTATCTCTATAGCTTTGACTCTTTTAATCTCAATTTTTGAGAAGGCAAAAGACAAATCTATACAAAATAAAGAATATATTTGCAGGCCTTGGCTCTACTCACTTTGCCTACCTGTAGGTGTGGAAGATAAAAGAGGTAGAATAAAACCCAGAGCTCTTGGGCCACCTAGCTCTTCATTCTTAAGAAGGAAGACCTGCTACTTTAGGATCTGGTTGACCGAGGAAACGGGACCAGCCTCAGCCTCTTCCTAACAGTCATTGCCATCTGACCATCTGCTTCCAGTTTGTTGGACAAAGGGGACGCCACAGGGCATGGAGTGCGTGCAGAGAATGGCTGTTGGTTCTCCCCTCAACTCTCCATGCTGGCTCTCACAGCTGGCTCTTCTGTGCCCTTGAAGGAAATCCTGGACAGGTCTGTAGATAATTCAGATCCGTACAGGTAATAAGAAGTCCTCCAGAGTATTGGTGAAGATGTGGAAAAAGTGAAACCCTTGTGCTTTGCTGGTGGGAATGCAAAATGGTGCAGCTGCTACAAAAAAACAGTTTGGCAGTTACACCAAACAGAATCAACATAATCCAGCAATTCCACTCCTAGGTGTATATCCAAAAGAGTTAAAAAAAATAGGAACTCAAGTACTTGTAGGCCAATGTTCATAGCATTATTCACAACAGCCAAAAGGCGAAAGCAACCCAAGTGTCCATCAGCAGTTAAAGGGATAAACAAAAGGTGGTACATGGGGCGCCTGGGTGGCTCAGAGGGTTAAAGCCTCTGCCTTCGGCTCAGGTCATGATCCCAGGGTCCTGGGATTGAGCCCCACATCGGGCTCTCTGCTCAGCAAGGAGCCTGCTTCCTCCTCTCTCTCTCTGCCTGCCTCTGCCTACTTGTGATCTCTGTCAAATAAATAAATAAAATCTTAAAACAAACAAAAACACAAAATATGGTACAGACATGCAATGGAATATTATTTAGCCTGAAAAGGGAAGAAAATTCCTGCACATGCTACAACATGGATGATCCTTGAATACACGATGCTAAGTGAAATAAGTCAATCGCAAAAGGAAAATTTTGTGTGATTCCACTTATATGAAGTGTACCTAGAATAGTCAAATTCACAGAGACAGAAAGTAGAATAGTGGTTACAAAGAGCATTGAAGATGGAGGAGAGAATGGGGAGTTATTATCTGGTGGGTAGAGTTTTAGTTTAGATGAAGAAAAAGTTCTGGAAATGGACATGGTGATGGTTGCATGACAATGTGGATATACTTAATGCCACTGAACTATACACCGAAGAATGGATAAAATGGAAAACTTTCTATTACATATATTTTATCATAAAAATTTAAGTCCTCTAAGTATTTTGGGCCACAGAATATCTGACCAAATTAAATATCAAAACTTTAGTCTTTAACCAGTTTTACCCCTTCCTCCATCTGCAGGACCTGCCCTCAAGGCCAGAAAACTTGCAGTGGGGAAGCCCAATGCATAAAAGCTGTTCAAGGAGCAGAGTATTAGATGAACCAAATATGCCTGTGGGTCCAAATGAGAAAACGGGACACTGAAAAGGTATGTTTTGATATAGATCAGGGATGCAATACAAGTATCCTTTGTGTCCAGGAGCAGGGGGCTGCTGGGGGTAGTGATGTGATGGGGAAAATGGAGGGACTGAAGGAAAACCCCAGCCTTTCTCCCAGTGGAGCTTGTGCTAGTAGCAGTTCTGCCCTCTGATTTTCCTACTGTCCCTGCTTCTGACTTGATCCTTTCTTTCTTTATGGCCCTCTCCAGAGGACAAAAGCATGCACAATGCACAATTGATGGCTAACAATAGAAAAAGCAATGGAACACAGAAGGAAAAGGAAAAACTCTGTAGAAAGCTATTCATTTTACAGCTCACAGCAGGGCCCATGCTGTCCTCAGCTTTAAAGCAAAGCAAGGCCTCCATCTAGTGGGGAAGTAGAGGTATCCAAATGTTGCAAACGTTAGCTGTAAATTTACGAAACCCTCCTCCACCCTCCATATTAAATTTGGCAGCTGTTCTAAAGCTATATGCCAACTAAATCATGCATGACAATCATATTTGTTTCTGGCTACTTAATTCATTCATTTAGTCCAGTAATAGATATTAACATTATATTCCCTACAGCAATGCAAACAATTACAGACATTTGTAATGTTCCAGCTTCTGCTGTGTCACAGATGCTAATGCATCAGTGAAACTCAGTGAAAAAAAATCTGTCCCTCAGGGAAGAGGCTACATAGAACAAAGGTTAATTTTTTCTTCTTTACCAGTAAAAATGGAAAAAGTGAAAAATCTGGCCATTTTGAAAAAAGTCTTTTCACCTTAGGGCAATATGTCTTTTAATCCATCTAATTAAAACAAACAGTACATCTGAAATCACAATTCAACCAATATATACCAAGTGATTTTTATAAGAAATAATGGCAAAGTCACTATGTTGTAGTTTAATGTGGAAAATTCTTCAACATATCTGAAAATTAGCATCTGACTATCCAAGACACAGTCAACAAGTAAAATTAAAGGTCCAAGAGTATAGTCTATACCTTACTATCACTACTCAGAGTAGCTGGGGGGGGAAAGTGGCAAAAATGTGACCAAGTACCACAAATATAAGAACTTATTAGTCCAATTAGTGGTATGCTTCCATATGAAATGAAACTGAATTGAGTTTTTCCGTGTTTTTATTATACAGCAGAACCTGCAGTAACTATTACAACTCAACTTCTAGTTAAAAGCTTTGGGCGGTTGACAGACAAATGATAATTTTTAAAAATGTGTTTAGAATTCAGGGAAATGGCGTCAGAAGAAAAATCAGAGAATGGAATTAAAAGAAAGCTTTCAGGGACGCCTGGGTGGCTCAGTTGGGTTGGACGACTGCCTTCGGCTCGGGTCATGATCCCGGAGACCCCGGGATCGAGTCCCGCATTAGGCTCCCAGCTCCACGGGGAGTCTGCTTCTCCCTCTGACCTTCTCCTCACTCATGCTCTCTCACTGCCTCTCTCTCAAATAAATAAATAAAATCTTTAAAAAAAAAAAAAAAAAGAAAGAAAGCTTTCAACAAACTGCAACCAGCAGAGTTTAAGGGAAAAAAAAACCCCAAAACTAGTTAGAACCCCAAGAGAGGATAAGTTCATGCTCATTCATGACAATCAGTGCCTATAAGATAACAGAACAACAGCTGTCTTCAGAAATGAGAACAGAAGGAGTGAGAAGGGCCTAATGACTCACTGAGGTAGGAGACATGGTTAAGAAGAAATGAGACTACAGTTAGCTGGATATTGCTGAAAGTAGAGGCAGAGTGAAAAAGACATCAGGAAAGCTTAGTGGTGATTGTCAACAAAGAGGGTGTAGTGCTATTGCTGGTGAGAACAGTGTCAAAAGGGAGACAGGCATAAACTTCAAACAATAGAAATCCTCCAGGAAAAGGACAGTGAGGGGTTTTATAGACACAGTTGTGAAGACTTGAAAAAGTGACTTCAAAAGAATATAAGTGAACAAAATTCAAAATTGATGTTATGTAATTGGTAAAGAATATTTTGGGGTACAAATTTGTTTCATGATACTCTAAGGCAAGCACCTAATTTTCCAGATAAAATTAAATCTGGTTTGGGGGCCCCTGGGTAGCTCAGTGGGTTAAAGCCTCTGCCTTCGGCTCAGGTCATGATCTCAGGGTCCTGGGATTGAGCCCCGCATTGGGCTCTCTGCTCAGTGGGGAGCCTGCTTCCTCCTCTCTCTCTCTGCCTGCCTCTCCACCTACTTGAGATCTCTGTCTGTCAAATAAATAAATAATATCTTTTTAAAAAAATTAAATCTGGTTTGGATCCCGTACCTCCCTGCTGGTGGGATGGTCAATGTCATCATTATCAATGTACTCTGCCACCCTCTGAGAAATGCACAGGAATCCTGGGCTAACAAGTGACAGCACCCTGTGGCAGGCCTGGCCTTTAGTCCACATCTGTCATCATCCTCTGTGTTCATTTCCTATTGCAGCTGTAACAAATTACCACAGACTCAGTAGCTTAAAAACAACACAAATTTATTATAGTTTTAAAGGTCGACATCTGAAATGAGTCTCACTGGGCTAAAAATCACAGTCTGGCAGACCTGTATTCCTTTCTGGAAGCTCTAAGGGAAAACCTGTTTTCTTGCCCCATCTGGCTCCCAGAGGCTGCCATCATTCCTTGGTCAATGGCTCCCCCTGCCATCTTCAAAGCCAGCAAAAGTAACTCAAGTCTTCCTCCAGATACCATTTCTCAGATCCAACTCTTCTATATTCTCTTTACCATTTAAAGACCCTTGTGAGTACATCTGGCTCATCTGGAAAGCCCAGGACAATCGTGTTATGTTTAAGTCAGTTGATTACCAATCTTAATTCCATTTGCAAATTTAGTTCCTCCTTGCTCTGGACCTGACATACACACAGATTCTGGGATGAACATGGACATCTTGGGAGGGCCATTATCCCACCTACTACAGACACTAGATAGAAGCCCCACGTGGCAATGCTCTTGGCAATCTCTTTTTATATCAGGGAACACAGTGGAAACAAAAATATTTTGTAGCATATTGAGGCTATTTTATAGGAACTGGATAACCCTGTCATGTCCCAGCACAATTTTTGGGTACCCTTGCAGTCTACCCTAACCACAGGATTGACCATAGGGGCTCACACTCCTGCCGTTAAGGCTGAGGCACTCATACACCTTACGTTCTGTCTCCATGGAATCTTCCAGGGAAGCTGAGTGAGAGGGGAAGCTCTGCCATTTAACTTGCCACCCCTACTTCCTCCCATTCTTGGGAAATCATTCTCTACCAGGCCAGCACATATTTGTATTCTTATCTAAGCATTCCCTTCCCTTGTGTCCTATCTTCCCTCTTCCTTCCATGGGACAACTCAGTGTGATTCCTTGCTGCTCCTGACACCTGATGAAGGGTTTATTTGAGGGACAAGTGCTAGAATTCAACTCAGATTGTCTTAAGCAAAAAGAAGTCATATTTGGACTTCTACAACTGAAGAGTCCAAGAGAAGCGCTAGCTTCGCGGCATAGCTGGATCCAGAGCTAAAAGGTCCTGAAATCCTCTGTGGAAGCTCTTTTTCAGCTCCCATGAAGGAGCTCTTGGCAGAATCAGGTTCACGTCAGTCTTTCCGTTAGCTATCCAAGAAGAAAAAACACTTTATAATCTAAACATGAATTCATTGAGATTTCTTTTGGCCTACTTTATGCTCAATTTGAAAATATTCTAGAAGTATTGGGAAAGACCAAATTCTTTTATTTATAATTATCAAATAGAGGAAATTATCAGTATGCCATTTATTATGGCTTTAAAATGAAATTTAAATTATATGTTTAGCTGCCTATATCAAGACACACAGCTCAAAGGGTGAAGGAGGATTCTTCAAAGGTTTTTAAAAGATAAAACCCCACAACCCCACTCAGGAAAGAATGTCTATCTAAAAAGAGTTAACACTTGACCCTAACTTCTTAACTCAGTAAGTTTTTCTAAAGTTCTCCTTTGGTCTTCTTATAACCAAGGGGCAGTATCCTAGTTTTCTGAGTATCTAAAGAGCCGCCAGTATCCATATATAAACTGATTTTTCTCTCCTTTCAAGAAAAATTTCTCATGAGACAGTATCTCTGACAGTTTGGATATGGCATATGAACAGGAAATTATTTTCTAACGCTAAAATGTCTGACAAAAAATAATGAGAAAAAATTAATAACAAAAGAGATGTTACTTGGGATTAAAAAATTGCTGGGTGACTGTCAGATTCTCAGTATCTTTATCAACAGATGTCACTCTTATTTAGTATAGTCAAAATAACTCTATTCAGATTAAACTTTTATGAGATGAAAGATTCTGTAATGTTTCAGAAAATCAAATTGCTGAGATATGTGAATTGGGTAGGATGTCAAATTCATTCTTTCATTCACTATTTATTGAGTATTCACTCTGTGGCAGTCATAGATCTAGGCACTTAAGGCACCCAGTGAACAAAATAGAGATTCTTATCCTAATGGAACTTCTATTCTGTCAAGAGGAAACAAATAATAACATATTAAGTAAGTAAATAAGTGCTGTGAGGGAAAAAAATGGGAGATGAAAGAGATAAGGAGTGTAGAGGATGGACATGGTGTGGTATTAAATAGGATACCGAGTAATTCCATTGAAAAAATAACATTTGAACTAAGACTGGAGGAAGGTGAAAGGGTTGGCCCTAGGGTAGAAGAGTGGCCCGAAAAAGAGAAAATGGCTAGTGCAAAAGCCCTGAAGAAGAAGCATGCTTGGCCTGTTCCTGGAGAAGTGAGGAGTCCAATCTGGCAGGAACAGAGAGAACAAGGGGATAAAATTAGTAAGTTAAGAGGAGGGGTGGGATAATTATATAGGACTTTGTAGACTTTATAAAGGACTTAGCTTTTATTGTGAATGAGAAGGGGGTAAATAAAAAGCTCCTGGCAGAGAATTAATAAGCTCTGATTTACCTTATGAGAATAATACTAATTTCTGGTTTGATAATGTAAGGGGTAAAGGGTGGAAATTTACCTTTACTCAATGATCCATATGAGATGATAATGATATCTGCATTGGGGATGATAGGAAGTTGTGAGATTCTGGAACTAGTTTGAAGGTTTAGCTAGTAGGACTGACTATGGGGTGTGAGTGCAAGAGCATGAAAGGAATCAAGTCACTCCGAGGTTTCAATGTAAGCAACTGGAAGGATGGATTTGCAATCAGCTGAGATGGAACCGATTTCACTTGGAATATGACAAACTGTATTTTGGATGTGTTGACTGGAGCTGTACTTTAGATAGTTGAATATACAGAGTTTAGGATAGACCTGGGTTGGAGGCAGAAATTTGGAAATGGTAGGTATATTGACAGTCTTGAAACCATGAAAAGAGGACACATAAGTAGTATAATAAGAGAATAGAAGAAAAGAAATGGGAAGGAAAATGATGAAGAGAAAAGAGAAGAGAAAAAGAAAGAAGTGGAAAGAAGGGAAAAACCAGGACTAAGAAGATGCAAAGGACAAGAAAAATCAATAAGAGAGACTGCAAAGGGGCAACCAATGGTGGACAAGAAAGACCAAAAGTTTGTGTTCTGAGAGTTAAGTGAGGAAAGAATATTGAAAGCGTTGAACTGTGTTAGGCGAGGCCTGAGAAATGATCTATTTATTTTTAAGATTTTATTTATTTATTTGTCAGAGAGAGAGAGAGAGTGCACGGGCAGGCAGAGTGGCAGGCAGAGGCAGAGAGAAGCAGACTCCCTGCTGAGCAAGGAGCCTGAATCCCAGGACCCTGGGATCATGACCTGAGCCGAAGGCAGCGGCTTAACCTTCTGAGCCATCCAGGTGTCCCTGATCAATTTATTTTTGACATCAGTTTTGCAAAGTGGAGCTCATCAACAAGAGAACACGGACAAGAACGTGTGGGTGGAGTGGTGCAGCTGAACTCCGTAAGTAGTAGACATATGAGACAGTAATTGGTTCACAAAGTGGAGTCAAGAGAAGAATTTGTTTCTAATGTGGGAGAAATAGCAATAAGTTTGCGTGTGGGAATAACTGAATGGAAAGCAAATCTTGGTAAGAAGGGAAGAATTTCTGGAGCAATGTATTGAATGCCCTGAGCGACATGATCCAAGGCACAGTGTAAGGTTGGCTTTCAGTGGAAACATGAAGAGTTTCTTGATGGTAATGGGCCCAAGGCACAGAAAGTCAACTTTGTGCTTTAGGATGGTGGGAGACTTGGGAAGTTCTTTTTGGATTGCTTTAGTTTTCTCAGTGAAGAATGAAGATTGCCAGCAGTGAATGAATATGGACGCATTTGCCTTTACGTTTTTTTCCCATTGAGGTGAAGTTCCTAATTTCCCCAATACTGGCTTTCTATAGTCAAAAATTTTATGTCCTTTTCCAGATGGCAAACAAACACAGAGAAGTCAAAGAGCACTCTGGGAATAAGAAAAGGAGGACTTTAGGGTTCTTACTCCTTTTGAGATGTATTGCCATAATCACGGGTATTCTATCTTTATGACTGACATCCAACTTTAATCTGGAGCTTCCTAATATTTATAACAAAAAAAAAGCAAGGTAACAATACATGTGTACTTTGCACTTTTTTAAAAAAGATTTTATTTATTTACTTGACAGAGGGAGACACAGTGAGAGAGGGAACACAAGCAGGGTGAGTGGGAGAGGGAGAAGCAGACTGCCCGCAGAGCAGGGTGCCAGATGCAGGGCTCGATCCTAGGACCCTAGGATCATGACCTGAGCAGAAGACAGACACTTAAGGACTGAGCCACCCAGGCACCCCTGTACTTTGCACTTTTAATATAAATCTCCTGAAATCACTCTTCTAATAAATTTCCTCTACTTCCTGCAGTAGCTCTCTGGGGACATAAATCCTAGCACTTGTTCATGGAAAGCTTTTAAAGTTTTTAGAAGTTTGCCTTTTCTATAAATATTTGTTATTTTTTCCCATTTTTATTTATTTTTTTTTAATTTCTTTTCAGCGTAACAGAATTCATAGTTTTACACCACACCCAGTGCTCCATGCAATGCGTGCCCTCCATAATACCCATCACTAGGCTCCCCCAACCTCCCACCCCCTGCCCCTCCAAAACCCTCAGGTTATTATTTGTTCTTTAATTAGACCTAAAGATATATCTAGTCCACAGTTTCCAAAGAGTATCACACAGAATTCTTTTCCTTGACTGGTCCAGAAAGCTACTCCTTGAAAAAGGAGGGTTTTTTGGTCATAGATTTTAGAAATGCCTCAAACTGCATCTGCTTCTTGGAGATATCCAACATAAATTAGCATATTAATGACTTTGAGAAGTCTTAGGATAATCAGGAAACTTTCATGATCCAGTGTTTTCCATACTTGACTATGGAATTCTTACTTTTATTAAACACATAAATAATGCACTTTGCAAAAAACTAGTTTAGTACTTTTTAGTAGCTTTTACGGATATATTGTATTCCTATTAAAATCACTACACTTATTTTGCTAATATTTAAGAACGTGAATGTGACTAATACATTACTGCAGCATAGACTAGCCCAAGACAATTAACATACACCTCTACCTATACAGGAAAAGAAACAGAGATGAATGGATCATAACTTTCCCTGAAAAGCGAAGAAAATGTTTTTCTCTCTACCTTATATCCCAGACCTATCTAGGCCTATATTCCTGATCTATGTGTCAGAGAATGAGAATCAGTATTACCTAAATGACAAGAATGAATACAAATAACAAAATAATGTACATTAGCAAACACTAGTTCATTCTGGTTTTAATTATAAAATAGGTAATATAGAAAATACTAAAGTAAAACATCCTTCCCCTCCATCCTTCCAATTCCTCTCTAATACAGCACTACTTTTTTCTCTGGATGTGAATACTTTTCCAGGAGACCATAAGTTGTGGGAGAGAAGAGCCCCAGGGCATGTGGTCTTGACTGGCCAAAACCAATCATGGTCATCACATTCCTCTTGTTAGTGACTGGTCTATCTGTGGCCATGTAACCACATGAAACATTTCTGGACAATAACATGGGAGGGAAAGTTCTTTTAAGGCCTTCCAAAAGAAGGTTTCATTGCTCATAACTAGCCATCAGAATGAAGCCAACACAGACATCAGAGGAAGACAGCTACAAAGAAGCAAAGCCAGATTTCTGGCAAACTCCTAGAGCTAGCTGCCTGACCTCTAGACTCTGTTAGACAAGAGAAAAAGCATTTTATTGCTTGGGTAAATTTAGGAGTTTTCTATTAGCTGTAGGCATCCCAACAGATAGACCAGGTTTTTCTCTTTTTTTTCTAAGTATATAAGAATGTAGGAAAAAAAATACATTCACAACCAGAAATTCAAACATCACAGATTCATGTAAAATGCAAGTAAGTTTCCCTTGGCCTCTCAGTGCTATGCCTCAGAAATGATGATGTTAGCAGCTCTTCTCATGCTGATCATTAAAACTGCAAGTGATATATACTTAAATCACTGGTCTTTATCAACTTTCAACAGAATCAAATGATTACCTACCATGAAAGATGATAGAATTAATACACTAATCTTTTCTTCCACCTTGCCTTTTTTCCTTTTTTCATTTTCCAATTATGTGAGATACATTTTACATAAATCCTACAAAAATAATTAAATATTCTGTGTATTATTTATAGACTGAAAAACATTCATAATTATATAAACAACTTAATTGTAAATTGAGTACTTAGATCCATGAAAGAAGCAAAATTCTTATTTTCCAAGTGCGAAATTCCCAAATGTCAAATTCTAATGTATGTTCTTGATTTCTTTCTAGCTTTCTTTATTTCTTCATGAAGATAAACACTCAGCTCTCACTGTCTTATTTCCCATACTGTACCTTTTCTTGCACATTGTAATTTAAAGTAAAAATTAGTATTTCTCCATAAAGGATATGTGGGTAATAATCTTTTGAGTTCTTGCATTTTTAAAATGGCTTCATTTTAGTCTCTCCTGCTGTTAATAATTTATCTGGTTACCAAGTTCTAAATTCAAAAGCATTTTTTCCCTAAGATCTTTGACAACATTGCTCCATTCCACTTCATCACCTGGTATTATTTTTCAGATGTAACCCCACTTAGCCAACCAATGTCTCAGCAGCTCTTCCCAACACTCTGTACACTGCTTTTCTAGACTTGGTGTCTTCCATCCGCTCTCTCTCACCATTTTGTAATAACTTTTTTGGTATGGTTGGGGTTGAGAGAGAAACTCACTCTTATATTCTCTTACAAGATGAGACCATTTTGCCAGCATTCGCTTGAAACTTTATTATGAAAGCTGGCACTAGGAATAAGGTCAGTAATGTTTTACTTATGGATATATACAGAGAAAAAGGAACTAATTCTCAAAAGACTGATAAATTATTCACTATATTAGCATTTTGATCTGTTTCCATTTACCCCGTTATTTTGCAGACACAGCCAAAGGATATTTCACCAAGAAAATGTATGTATACCTATAGGAGTGGGTGTGATTATTCTATTTCTCACTGATTAATGAGGAATAATTCACTACTCGACTGTCAGAACCTGTTTGATACACTAGATGCTAATACTGGTCCAATTAGTAAAGGATGACACTGTAAGAATCATTTGCTCTTTATCCTAATAGTCACATTTTAATTCTTCTGTTCTCAAATACTATCCTATTTTACAAATATAATTTAGAAACAATGACTAGTTTTCATTTTCTTGGGAGAATAATAAAGGAGTCTTTCATTTAATTAAATTGTACTGGCCTATTTTGTTTGGTGATGACTTTTATAGGTGGATAGTCCTGAAAAAAAACAACATTATTTAAATAGCTGTAGCAGTGATCAAAAGAAAAGCATGGTGATGAAATGTAGGTGAGACTAAAAATCATAATGGGTCTGCTAGGATCTTTTTCAGTCATAGTAATTCAAACAGATGAGAGAGAACACAAGGGAACACAAGCATATCATTTTTGCTTTTTAGAGTATTACTATTTAATATGTATTCATGCACATGTTCAAAAGATTCATTATGATTTTTTACTCAGTTTTGGTAGGTATTTACCAAAATTTTTACTCAGTTTTGGTAGGTCAGTATGTATCAAAATTTGTTGGTGGCATACATGGATATAATTAAAGGTACTCGCTCTTGGATATAGTTAAATGGTTCCATGGTCTAGTAAATACGGCACACAATAATTGGTAAATAATTGGTAAATCTGCTAGAAATTCATAATATCAACTAGCATATTGAAACCTCTGAGAAGCCATTAACGGTATGTTCTGGAACACAAATTTCCAATGCATGGGGGCATGTTTTCTCCCCACACCACAAAGCCATGCTCTGGACACCAGCTGGTGTCCTACAATTCAACTTACCTCTGACACTAGCTACCTGGAGACATCATCAGATCCCATGGATTAAGGGCTCAGTTTTACTAGCCTGCCCCCACTTCAGATGCCAAATCCAAGCCCAGCACATTACGTGTGTGTGTGTGTGTGTGTGTGTGTGTGTGTAATTTTTATTTATTTATTTGTGAGAGAGAGAGAGAGAGAACACCCTCAAGCACACAAGTAGGGGTAGTGGCAGGCAGAGGGAGAAGCAAGCTCCCTGTGGGGCAAGGAGCCCAATGTGAGATTTGACCTCAAGGACTCTGGGATCATGACCTGAGCACAAGGCAGACACTTAATGAACTGAGCCACCCAGGCATCCCCACTATTTGTGTTTCTAACTGGCTACATGATTGAAGTTTCCCAAGATTTCCTCCTCAGGTTGGGTTAATTTGCTAGAGTAGCTCAAAGAACTCAGAGAAACATTTTCCTTACGAAATTACAATTCAGAAACAGACAGATGGAAGAGAAGTACAGGGCAAAGTATGGGGATAGAGCATGGAGGTTGCACCCCTTCTCCAGGCATACCACTCTCGCCAAACTTCCACGTGTCCACCAACTGGTAAGGAAGGTTTCTGAACCTTCTTTTGGGTTTTTACGGAGGCTTCATTACTTAGGCACAATTGATTAAATCATTGCCATTGGCTATTGATTCAACCTCCAGCCTTGTGCCCTACCTGGAGGACTGGAGATGTGAATGAAAATTCCAGCTCTCTAAACACCTGGTTGGTTCTCCTGGCAACCAGCCCCCTCATGGGGAGTGGTCCCAAAGTCTCCTCATTAACAAAACAAAAGACACAGTCACCACTCTTCTCAAAGGAAATTCCAAGAGGTTTGTGAACTCTGAGCTAGGAATCTGGACAAAAACCAAATATATATGAGAAATATGATCATCCAAATAACAAAATAAATATTTCATATAATTCACAATATTATACCCACCTATAGAGAAATATATTTGACAAGGTTTGACTCTTAATCCCGATTTCACAAAATTATTTAAACATGATTTCTTTTTTCCCAACATACTTATTAACAAACTACAGAACACTATTCTGAAGAACAAGCTATTTGCTATACAGATGGAGTAATAACTGAAGCTCTACTAAAATATCCATGTTAAAAATTCTGTCCAGAAATATATTCACTATATTTTCCAAATAATTTCTCTAAAAGCACTTGGTTGGACTGCCGTTCTCTTAAACCTGCTCCAAACAGGTGGAGGAACCCCTTCCACCTGATAGAAACTGGTCTTGTCAAAGTCATTTCTGACCTCTACATTGCTAAGAAGAAAAAAACAAACTCCACAATGGTCAGTTCTTAGGGATTATTTTACTGGACCTAATGGCAGCATTTCACAAGGTTGATCACTTTCTACTTCTTGATAGACTTTTTTCACTTTCTCCCAAGACACAAAACTCTTTTAACGCATTGGCTATTTCTTCTCATACTCCTTTGTAGGATCCTCATTTTCTCCTTGTACTTTCAGAATACCTGAGGGCTCAGTTCTTAGATTGCTTCTTTTTATATTTATATAATACTCCGTCCGTGATTTCATTTAGTCTCAAGGTTTAAAATATCATCTGTACTTTGACAATTCCAAAATATACATTTCCAGCTCAGCTTTCTCTCCAAATTCCAGACAGATCTCCTCCCTCTCAACATTGTCTCAAAGTTGATATGCCCAAACCCAACTTCTGATCTCCCTTCTTAAATGTCTTTATCCTGTAGCCTTCCTCATCTTAGTTAATGGCAACTATCTTTCTGGTTCTCCATAAATGTCAAGCTTGGAATCATCCTGTTCTCCTCTTTCATGCCTATATCCAAACTATAAGCAAATCTTCCTGGCTCTACTTGCAGATTATGTGTGGCATCCGAACACTTTCCACCACCTCCACTGCTATCATCCTGGTGTACTTACTGTATGAGCTGCCGCAATTCTCATTCTGAAATACTGAAATAGCCTATCTGGCCTTCCTATTCTACTGTTGTCTCTCCACAGTCCATTATCAACACAGCTGCTACAATGACCTTTTTTAAATGTATAGGTGAAGTCATTTATTTGCTCATAATTCAGCTATCACATCACATTGCAAGGCCAAATTCTATACAAAAGCCAAAAAGCCCTACATAATCTGTCCTGCTCCCTACCCTTACTACCTTTATGAACTCATCTCTGTGGAGGCCCAGAAAAACAAGGCTGTACCCATCTCGAGTCTAGCCCTGACATAAGTGCAGCCATCTTGATGTTCCAGATTATCACAAAATATTTCTTGGGTTCTGACCTACTCAGGTTAGCACTTTAAACAGACCCTCTCTCTCTCTCTCTCTTTTTTAAAGATTTTATTTATTTATTTGACAGATCACAAGTGGTCAGAGAGGCAGGCAGAGACAGAGAGAGGAGGAAGTAGGCTCCCTGCTGAGCAGAGAGCCCGATGCGGGGCTCAATCCCAGGACCCTGAGATCATGACCTGAGCTGAAGGCAGAGGCTTTATCCCACTGAGCCACCCAAGCGCCCCAATCCCTCTCCCCTTTAATGATTTAAACCCCTGGACTCAGCTGCCTCTGTCTTTCATAACTCCCCTATACATTCCTCAACTGATCAATGTTGACCCGAGTAGGTAGGGACAACTCTACACCCCTATTCAGCAGGAAGAAGTTACAGAAGATGAGACCTTCCACCTTCAACAACCTTAAAGATTTAAGGGTCAAAATTGTTCAGGGGGAAATGTGGAAGCCAAGAAAATCAAAGCCATCCCACCTCAGGTTTAGCCTTAGCATACATAAATACAGCCATCTCAGACCCCTGTGCCGAAGGGCTGAACTTTACTTACTTTATTTTAGTTCTAAAGACCCCCACCCTACTTTAGTTCCAGGAAGCCCCACCCTGCTTTGGTTCCAGAGACCCCCACCGTGCTTTAGTAACAGGAACCCATAAATACCCCTGCCTTAACTAAGCTCGGGGTCCCAGTCCCTACTCCGCTGTGCCGGGTATTCTTGGGCCCAAGCTTAAGCTTGTCAAATAAACCCTCGTGTGATTGCATCGGTGTTTGGCTCCTTGGTGGTCTCTCAGACCTGAAAACTCGGGTACAACAATCTCCAACTACTCTTCCTTGTTCACAGGCCTCTAGCTACACTGGCTTTTTTGCTGTTCTTAGAACTTGTCATACATGCTTCCATCTTCCATGCAAACAATTCAAACCTACGCAAATTCACCTTCTCAGTGAGGCCTACACTGACCATCCAGTTGATGAATGCAACATGTGCTTGGCCTTCCTGCCCTCCCAGTATTATGATCCTCCTTTGTGCTATATTTTTTTTCTGTAGAGTTTATCATCCAACATAGTAATTTACTTATTATGTTTATTGCCTGTCCCCTTCTATTGGAATGTAAGCACTGGCCCCCTGTGACATTATAATGAATAACAATAAACAGGACGACACAACAAATTATCTACTATAAAGAAGTAAAAATAATTTTCCCTCTTCCTTTCCAGGTTGTTGACTGAGATACCTCTTCCTCCACCCCGCCATCCTGTAAAAAAAGACAGGTTAACAGGAGAAAAACAAACAGATGTTTAATAACATGTATACCTCCTGTATACATTGGAGATACCCAGGAAAACACAAATAATTCTCCAAAATAGCTCAAGCTATCACCTCAAATACCATCTCCAGAGAAATACAAAAGATGTTGGGGTTGAGGGAGCCAGTTATTAAAGGTTTTTGGGTAACACACAGTAAAGGTTGTAACAGGGGTTCAAGTCCATGACTTCTCCATTGGCCAGTTTCTAGAGATTTAGTCACCCTCCTCCTCCTAGTGCAGAGGGAGACACTCTTACAAATGGAGATTTTCCTTACAAATGTAAATGTCTCCTACAAAGGGCAACCTTGGTTTTCAGAGCTTCTCTGTAGTTTTGTTTTCCTTTTTTTTTTTTTTAAGAAAATTAATCAGCCTAAGATAATTTTTTTTTAAGATTTTTAAAATTTACTTGAGAGAGAGAGAGCACACAAGAGGGGAGAGGGTCAGAGGGAGAAGCAGACTCCCTGCTGAGCAGGGAGCCCGATGCGGGACTCGACCTTGGGACTCCAGGATCTTGACCTGAGCTGAAAGCAGTTGCTTAACCAACTGAGCCACCCAGGCACCCACCTAAGATAATTCTTATGCCTAAAAGGCATATTTTGAGGTGGCAAATTCTGCTCTTCACTAGATAGTTCCACCATAGAGCAAGGTCTGGAGAAAAGTTGGGGAGGAATTTGAGTTGCAAAGTTGAGATAAGAGAAGAATCTGAATTTTGTAGAAGGGTCAGAGGCCGCAGGGCAGGAAACTTATGTACCCCATATCTACTGTTATCTTTCAGTGACTTTGGTTGTAGTTGATGTACATGTAAATTGCTTCATCCACCCTTTCTGACACCATCGTCAGTTGGAAAGAAATCTTGGAGAAGCAGATTAGGTAAAACAAGGACCTACGCCTGATTCACTGATGCAATATTTCATCAAAAGTCTGGTCATGATAAAATTTAAAATTACTTCCTAGTGTTGCAATTATCTCCTGAATTATATTTCTTCATCAGGGTTGGATGTTGGGGTTCCTCTTCCCTGCTATTAGTTTTCTTTAAATATCTGATATTCCTTGGACATCTTTTATGAAGGACTACATCAAAATGCAGATGCTGTGAAAAGCAAATTTCCTCAGCAATCACCTATGCCTGCATTAGACATCCATTTTGAACAGGAGCTATGGTTCTGAGTAAGTTGTTAGGACATTTCAACCAGCAGGCACCTACAAGTGAGTATGCGGGCGGCATGCAAAAGTCATTGTTCCCTACACAAGCCCAAGTAAGGAAGCTTACTCTGGGACTGGAATGCTGCCATTACTCACCCTCACCATCCCCAAGTGAAAATTCACTTTACCTCCATTCTTTCTATGGCACCTCAATATCCTCCCTAGGGAGCCTCCCTAGGAATAAGATAATCTGTATCTTTGAAGAGTTATTCTCTTAGGCTTTACTGTTAGGGCTTACCTAAGGGTAAAGCCTAAAAGCTATCTCAGTAACAGTTTAGCTGTAAGAAGGCGGGGGGGGGGGGGGGGGGGGTGCCCCAATGCAATTCTTAATGAATTAGCATGATTGAAGATTGGCCCATTCCTTCTCTTTGTCTCCTCCCATCCCCACCCACCCAAATCTGAGCCTTAAAACTTCTCCAGGATACCTTGGCTGTGATTATTTGATTTTTCTCTCAATCCAATTCCTTCTGCTTTATACCTTCCTGGAATATCTCAAAACTCCTCTTGTTTGCCAAGCATTTTTATGTCTTCACTCTCATATCATCTGCCATTGGAACCAAGAGGGGAAACAATCATGGCTGGCTGATTATATTCAACCTATCATCTGGAAGGGACCAGCATTAACATGAATATATAAAACTTTAGAAACCTACTAGTGGTACCAGTATCTTCTTTATTCTGTTTGGCAATGGTCTCTTTTCTCCCTAGTGTGTTCTTTTAATTGCTAAACAAACTTCCATTTCAGAAAATTAAAGTAACAACTCCAGGAATGTACAAATTTTTAGTTGTCCTTGGGCAACCTGAATTTTCACAGAACTAATCACAGAATTGAAACTGAAATTCACAGCACAAAAACTGCCTAAGATCAACCATCAGATCAGGAGTTAATTATACCAATTCTAGAGCACCAAAAAAATCTCATGTCTACTATATGCCCTATAGCATCCAATTTAAGACATGTTCAATCCAAAAAACTTGAAGAATTACGTAAATGTGTTCAAGACAAAAAAAGTCATGTTTTATATATATAAATATATACTATATATTTATAGATATATATTACTGTTATGCCTAGAAGCAAAAAAGAGACTGACAGATTTCATGTGTTGATTTGTGTAGGGAGTATAGATTAAGCTATTGCATTGGTCACTTTTTAAGTACAGAAGAAAAAGTATAAGTTATGGAAGAAACTTCTATGTTGATTACTGGTCTAATTTCCAGTACCTTATCCATCAACCCACACAAGCACACACACCACATACACCCTTAGATTACCTAAGTATCTTTTTGATACTTAGTTTGTACCTTAAGTGCATAATGACTCACGGTCTATTTTTTCCTTGCAAAAATTATGCCAAAGACTCAAAAGGGAGATTTTTAAAAAGAGAGAAAGAGAAAACGAAAGAGAAAGAGGAAGAGAAAGAGGGGGTTCAAATACATGTTCAGAATGGGAAAAACAAGGGATAATCAGGCCCTAAAGAAAAAGGGGACAAATGCTAATAATATAGTTAATCCTGACTTGAAAAATATTTTTTCTTGCCTCATTCATTCTATTGATAGGATACAGACGATCCTTACACCAAAATTCAAGGTATGGCTATTTTCTGATTATCAAACAAAAGCAGTAAGTATACTTTCCAGAAAGTAATTAAGATACATAGATTTAATAGAATAATTTCATCTTCTTCAGAGTTTTCAAATTAAAGATTATAATCAACAAATATAGCTTTATGCAATGTCTCACCTTTTCCCCAATGAGGCCTTAAAGAGGAAAGAATATTTGCTCCTAGCAAGCAAATACAACAAAATTATAATTAACAAAATCTTCAAGCTACCAAAATTTGTGAGGGAAGGAGGATAAGAAAGTAAGAGAAATTACCAAATGTCAACCAAACAAGGCTATATCAGGGTTTTTCAGGTTAGTCAAAAGTAACTTCTGGAATATGGTCTATGGTCAGCATAAGCAAACCCATTATTTATATACCCTCCATAGCTCTAGAATTACAGAATAAACTTTTAACAATAAAAGGAGAACCAAGAACATCATATTGTAAATATTATATTTCTCTCACTCACACACAATGTTGTATGAGACATTTACTAGTTTTAATATGTATCCATAGGATTAATACTCGTATGGAGTATAATGCAAAAAGTGCCGAACTAAAGAAATAAGTCTATATGAAAACAAAAGCACACATTTCTTAGGATTTAAAAATATTGCACATAATAAGGTTGCACAGAAATTACTGGCTGTTTTTATAAACTGAATGAGGTATTAGTCAATCTCTAGATAAAGATGAGTGCAAAGAAGAGGAACCACACACACATAAAAAATACATAAATCCATATAAGACTTAGAGCGCCAACAACAAAGAAAGAAATGTGAAATGATATATAAATTAGCTATGATTTCAACACTACAAAATCATTAGCCAGGGACCAAGCATGTAACAATCTCTTGGTAATATTTCAAAAGTTTTCAACTTTCTTTCAGCCAAATGGCTATGAGCAATACAATCATTTCATTTACTCCAATTTTACTGCAGAAAGGTGTGGTTCTGTGGTAAATATTAAATCATGCCTTTCTAAAAAGTTTTCAGTGGAAAGATACTGCTATCCTTTGCTGAATGACTCAATTACAGTTTCGTGTACAGTTAGCAACCCAAATCAGAGATGCTGCAAAGCATGCAATTTTAAATTAGCAAAGGTTTCACTGCAAAAACCATTCAAGTTCACACAATTTAAATCTACAATAAGCTTCAAAGTTTAACCTTTAAATATATATCAGGCAAACTCAATCTTTTCTTGGTAATAAAACTGGCCACGCAAGTAAGCCCAAGGGCAGGTAGAGAAAAAAGACCAGGCAGAATTATAGTATCTTTTTTTAAAGAATCTTTCCTAATCAGGGAAATTAATAATTAGCTATTTTCTACTAACTGAGTGTTGCTGAATTTGTCAAAAACATTTAGATACATTTAATATCTATATCAAGTTAAGTGAAATCATGCACTTGTCAAAATAGTTCACAGAAAATTGTTTTGCATCAAAGGATATTGAAGAAAAGTCAACTAGTTGGCTTTAGTGAGAACAGAAAAATAGTGAACTACTGTCCTGAACAGTCAGTGTATGTAGTAACCATATTTCCTCTTCGTTGAGTGACAGTCCTGCAGTGCTTGCTAGATCCGTGGAATCTATTTTCAGTCTGTACTGTATGCCGATTGGTGGTGTCAAAACCACTAAAAGAAAACATTTTCTCCATATCTTCAAACATGTCATCAAACAGTCCACCTCCAAAAGAAAACTCCTGGAAATGATGTCTTTGCCTACTGGAACCATCCTGGCGTGTCTGGAAGTGATTCTCAAAATGTTTCTTGGACCGAGTGTTTTGGTTTTGACCAAAAAACCCAAAGTCTTTAAATAAGTCATCAAAATTGAAGTTAAATGATTGCTCAAAAGGACTTCCGTTACTTCTTTGTCCTTTACCGTTAGTAAAAGCACTGTGTCCAAGTGTATCATACTCTTTTCGCCTATTAGCATCTGAGAGTGTTTCATATGCTGAAGAAAATAAAAATACTTTAGTAACTTAAGATAATGAAAACTGCATATACCCAAACCTCTTCAAATAAGTGAATTCAACGCTCTATTTTAGGGAAGGATTTCATACCACCAATAAAACCAAAACATTACAAACATAGGGAAAAAATTTAAAATGAAAGTTACAAAGGCAGGGCTTTTGTCCTATTTACTGTATAGTATCAACTGTCAGAATAATGCCTGCCCCTAGTAAATATCCAATAAAGATTTGTTAAATGAATGCTACCATCACTTACAAATAAGCATGTGGGCAGCAATTATGCAGTTATTTTTCATATTATTTGGGTAAAAACATTACTTGTATTAAATAATTTAATGGTCCAATATAACCAATCAAGAAATCAGATTTTTCACTTCCTTACTAGTTGAAGTGTTAAAGTTTTCTCCAACTCTCCACTCAATTACCTCCACCACCATTAGTTACTGAATTCTCAGGGGGTCTAATTTGTTTTAAAACTAGTCTTAAATCAAAATTTGTTTCATATTTTTCCTTCAAAGATAAATGTAGCTTTTAAATACAGATCAAGTGAAGAAAAAAACCAAAACATTTCAAAGTCTATTTAAATTTTTTATACTTAGTATTTTTGTATTTAATATCCATAACTGGTAAAAAATTATTCCATAAGTTAGCTTCTTAGTTTTGGGTATCTAAAATTCCTTTTAACTTGGAAACAATAAGTAATTTCATACACAACAGAAGAATAAAGTGATACATTTTTAACAATTTAAGATCTATATGACAATAAAAATTTATTCTACCACTCAGCCATCCATCCTGGAATCAAAGTAATTGTGGTAGGAAGATAGTCTCAAGAATCTCACTTTATTTAAATGTAGACCCCATTCTGCCACCCATCATCGCAGATAGTCTCAAGAATCTCACTTTATTTAAATGTAGACCCCATTCTGCCACCCATCATCACAGTATCTCCAAATACATACACTTCTTAGCTATCAGTCTCCCTTACTAGTTAGTATCTGTGAGACCTCAGAGATGGCCATTTACTTACCTTCTGCAATCTCTCTGAATTTTGCTTCAGCATCAGGGCTCTTATTTTTGTCGGGATGGTACTTCATGGCCAACTTGTGAAAAGCTTTCTTGATTTGGCGCTCTGATGCTGATTTTGGCACACCTAAGATATCATAGTAACTTTTTGACGCCAAAATTAATTCCGTTATCATTAAAATGCAGATTGCAAAGATGAAAACTGACTGGGGAGTAGCCATTTCTAAAATCCTAAAAAAGAAAAAAAAAGTATCCATGAAGCTAATCTTAAGACTTTTTCTTTTAAAAGAAACCCAGTGGGGTGCCCCGATGGCTCAGTTCTTAAGCATCTGCCTTCAGCTCAGGTCATGATCCTGGGGTCCTGGGTTGAACCCAGCATCCGGCTGCCTGCTCAGTGGGAAGACTGCTTCTCCCTCTCCCATTCCCCCTGCTTGTGTTCTCTCTCTCACTGTGTCTCTTTCTATCAAATAAATAAATAAACTCTTAAAAAAAAAAAAAAAGAAACCCAGTGAACTTTTAGGATACAAGGTATACTTAATGCAGTATCAACATGTTAAGCATATAATAAATATCCTGTGCTTGTTCCCATGTTATTTCATTTCACAGGTTTTATTACCTCTATGTTGGTTGTAACTTTTTTTTTTTTTTTTGACAGCGAGAGAGAGACAGCAAGAGAGAGAACACAAGCAGGGGAGCAGCAGAGGGAGAGGGAGAAGCAGGCTTCCCACCAAGCAGGGAGCTGGATGTTATGCTCCATCCCAGGACTCCCAGGATGCTGGGATCATGACTTGAGCAGACGCTTAAGACTGAGCCACCCCGGCGCCCCTGGTTTTAACCTTCTTAAATGCAAATGTTAATTCAACCAAATTGAGAAAAAAAAAATCTTTCTTCACTTTACCTTTTTCACTAATATTCTGTGGTCATACACAGAACAGTAACAAAAATATTCAATGACCATTTTTTACCAATAGACACTGTGAAGACTCATCATTTGTAAACAATTAAAAAGGGTGGAAAATCCAAATAATTTTTAAAAGGATGTCAATTTTCCTTTCAAGAATCCATATTCTAAAAGAATTAAAAATAAAAGTATTTAACTTCAGGGGGAAAAAAAGTACATTACCAAGATAAACAGCCCAGTATGTGTGAATTGGTAATCCTCCCTCCCTAAGAAAGCACCAACTTCAGCTTTCATTTTGGCAAGGTCAGCAAGGATTGCAAACAGAGAATCTCAGTATCATATTAATATTGACAATATGATAGAATGTAATGATTTTTTAATTGTAAGATCCCAAATATTTAACCAAAAAACATGTATTAATGGGTTTTGTTAAAAAACTCGTAATGGCGGGGCGCCTGGGTGGCTCAGGTCGAGATCTCAGGATCCTAGGATCAAACCCCACATCGGGCTCTCTGCTCGGCAGGGAGCCTGCCCCCCCCCCCCCCCCGCCTGCCTCTCTGTCTACTTGTGATCTCTCTCCCCTTGTCAAATACATAAATAAAATCTTAAAAAAACAAACAAACAAAAAACCTCGTAATGGAATTATTTCTGCTAAGGCTACCAGAAAAATAAACTTTCATAGTCTGTACTTTAGATAAGTTAAATACTTATGTTCAAACTTCCCCGTAGTCATTTAAATATTTCCCTAACCTTAAATATGTTTTACCTAAGAATTCAACTTAGAATTCTGGATAGTATAGATTTAATGACTTGGGATGCAGAGCGAATGTGATCCTGTTTTTTGAACTCTGTACGAGGAGTTAACAACCTATGATGACATAACAAGGCTGACGAAAGACACTATGGTTTGTGGAAACTGCCTGCCTTCCTCTCCTGTGGCCTCTTCTGAGCGTAATTAGCAGATGGATTCCTCCTTTCCAAAGAGTTACTCATACTCACGGGTACTAAAGATCAAGTACTCGTTTAAAGAACGCAAACCAAGCAAGTACTGTGGCCGCCACCAAGACTGCAGGCACTTCTGTAGTCAAAGGGCGGGTCTAACACTGACAGAGAGGCACACTGCTGGTTTTAATAAAGCTTACTCCACAACTCAAGTTCACTGTCTGACACTTTTTTAGTAGGCCCACTATTGTATTATACCGACTTCTCCCCAAGAGGGACCCACGGGACGGCGGCCTGGGCCTTAGTCCCAGAGCCGACCGCCGGCTGGGTTGCACCGTCCAGCCTTCACCCCAAGACGACCGATACTCGTCCGGTCCGTCCAGGCACCGCCATCACCGCTGTTCTCCGCCCGGAGGCCAGCCCTGGGAGGAGCTGTCCGATGCCCGAAAAAGCCGGCTGCCAACCCCAAACACAAAACGCCCTTTTCTGTGGTTCGGTCATCTCCTTTCTCCTAAACCCTCAACAACACCGGGCAGCCTGAAGCCCCTGCGACGACCGTGGCGGACTCCGAGGCCAGGTCAGGCCACAAAGACCGGCCAAGGCCTCGAGGACGCTCTAAACACCCTCCCCGCGACCCCGGCCTCATCCCTCATCCGCACCCTCCGACTATTGCTGCTCCTCCGCAGAAGAGGCGCCGGGAGACTGACGAGCGGCTCCACACGGCCCGGCCCCTCGCCCCGGTCTCCGAGGCCTTCCGCAGCCGGCGCGCGCCCCAATCCCGCTCGCACACAGACCTAGCACTCCTCCAGTCGCCGCCGCGTCCCCCCTCAAACCGCTCCCCACTGGCCGGCGGCAGCTGCAGCAGCCACCTCCGGAGAAGACCTACACGAAACGCTTCCCGATTGGCTCCTGCTACCCCACCTGACCCTGGCGCCCTACGCGCACGTGGAAAACTGTTGTTGCCGCTCAGCCTGTGCCTCACTTCCGGCCCCAACCTCCAGAAAGGGTGGTGCTGAAGCCAGCAGAAGCGGAAGTGAGTCGACGATTGCGACGCCTTTCCGCTCAGCCGGTTTTAGCGCAGGCGCAGTGCCTCGTGAGGCCTGGATTTGCCCCTACATCTTGGCGAGGAGGTTCACGGGCCCTGTCGCAGGCCCTGATTTTGGGGGCCCCACCCGAGCGATGCCTCGGTATTGCGCAGCGATTTGCTGTAAGAACCGTCGGGGACGAAACAGTAAAGACCGGAAGCTGAGTTTTTATCCGTAAGTTGTCCCTGGAGTAGAAGCGTCAGCTTTACGTTTGGACCACGGTCCTGTGGCGTCTGGGGCTAGGGTTTGAGGTGTCTGGAAATTCGTTCTCTGCTCCCCAGCGTGGTCCTTCACTGCGCCGGAGGAGGACGTGAAGGCTCGAATTTAGTTTACCTAGAAATGGGTCCTAACTGAGCAAGGTCACGGGCTGTTGGCGAAGTGTAGGGGCCTTTTGGGGGTGTTAATGAAGTCCTTAAAAATGGGCAGTTTGGGCGGTGCTCCGTGGTTTTCGGAGTGTTTCCCCCACCTCAGCTGGTCTCCTGTGTCATAAAGGGCGTTAACCACCACCTAAGGTACACCTCAAACCTGCCAAGCGGCAAGGTGCACCCAGCAGTTAACCTGCTCCTTCTGTGAGGTTAGATAGATGTTCCTTCATCACGTTTTTCTCCCGAGGAAACTAAGGGCTTTCAGAAGGATTATTGAAAGTTTTGTGAGAGAGCCAGAATTACAACCTACCTCCTGCTCAGGGCTCTCTATATACTCGTCATTCGTACAGAGAACAGGGTAACTGTTGTGCCAAATTCCTACTGCCAAGAAATAGTTCCGTGAAACCACAGAAGTACTTATCTTTATTTAGAAGAACAGGGAAACAGTATTGTGTAGGAATTTAGAGTTCAGGATCCAGAGTCAGACTCAGTAGGTTCAAAACCTGGCTCCGTTACTCTGTAGCTGACTGTCTTTCTGCAAATTATTTGAACTCTCTGTGCCTAAGATCTTTCACCTGTAAAGTGGAGATATTAATCGTACCTACTTCATTTAGTGTGTAAATAGGTAAAGGAGCACTTGACATTCAGTACTTGCTTAATATACATGAGAATCAACATATTTACAATATTCTATTTCCTTTTTTATTGTTTGTGAAAATAATTCATTTAGCTCTAACCTGGTCGTCTTTTACTCTCTCAGATTTTTTCCAGCTATTTTGTGAAACCTGTTTTTCTTTAGACCAGAAGCTCTCTGTTGATGGACACGGTTGCTTTCCATTATCTTTTTTTTTTTTTAAGATTTTATTTATTTATTTGACGGAGATCACAAGTAGGCAAAGAGGCAGGCAGAGAGAGAGGAAGGGAGACAGACTCACTACTGAGCGGAGAGCCCAATGCAGGGCTCCATGCCATGAC
Organism: Mellivora capensis; assembly: GCA_004024625.1. Taxonomy (NCBI): domain Eukaryota; kingdom Metazoa; phylum Chordata; class Mammalia; order Carnivora; family Mustelidae; genus Mellivora; species Mellivora capensis. The sequence goes on from PISX010004218.1 coordinate 76,789, forward strand.
CCTGGGACCATGACCAGAGCCGAAGGCAGAGGCTTTAACCTCCTGAGCCACCCAGGCACCCCTGCTTCCCATTACCTTAACTAGTGGGGAAAAAAACCTGATAACCTAAGATAATTTATGTGGCAATATTTCCAGTATTGTTTCCCAGTTGAAGCCCACAGGATGCAGAGAGGGGTTTGGGGGGAAATGCTAGTATCTCGATAGCTATGGCTCTTGAAGGTTTGTAACAAAAAAATCATATGGAACTTGATTTAGCCCCATTTCCCAGATTTATTCAGCTTTCTTGGGAGGGGGGAGGGGATGTGACCAAATCCTGACTCCCAGATTCTTTAAATTTTTCCATAGTTACCGTTTTTAAGGAGGGAAAAATAATGTCAGAGGGAGTCAATTATAAAGATTTTTTTCCTCAAAATGTAAATTTACTGAAAGTAGATTTTTTAATGAATTTTTTATTTCCATGTGTAATCTGCAAAGTAAAAGTTGAATCAGTTTTATTCCCCAATAGCACCAGACTTGAAGAGTTGAATTTGTTAATGCTACCACTGTAGCAAGCTGTACTATATATAAATTTGAGAATTCATCTTATGTGTGCATATAGTGTTAAGTTTATACTGTGATTATTTTGTGTATTTTGGGGAATTAATAAGCCAGTGAAACAAAATTGCTGAACAAAATGAACCACTGCAAAGATACTAAGTTGTTTAGGAAACCTATTCCAGAAGTTTGCTTAGAGGTTTACCCACTGAGAAAGCATTGCATTCCAGTTATGAACAAGGATATTCATAGAGTGATTTTTTTAAATTGTTTGGTAATGTAGTATATAGGAACAATAGAAATAATTTACAGACAGCATCCTTGTACTTGAGATTACATGTGAAAATATTGTAAAGGGCATATTCTCAGTTTAGATGTAGCAGTAAATGTATGTACTTTTCTATGGCTAACAGAGTTCAGATCCTCTGAAAAAACCCTTTGTCTTTAAATGCCTTTTCTGGTCATGTCTCCTATAACCTGAATTCTTGATGTGTGCAAGGTTAAGGAATTTTCAAACCATGTGTGAATGTTGTATCTGTGGTGAGAACTTCAAAGATAGATCATTGATTTTTCCATATAAGGGTATCGGGGTTAAAAATTACTTCCTATAAAGTACCCATACTCCCTTTTCCTTATAAAGGAAAATCTTATAAAGATTATCTTATAAAGTTATCAATATTTGCTGGGATGGGGGAAGGCATGCTATGATAAACCATAAACTAAATGGTCGGGATTGAGAGGGAATGTGTAATTGCTGCTTTTTGTATAAGAAACCTTAAGTTACCATTTTTTTAAAATAGGATATTAGACTGTTCTCAAAATCATTGCAAGAAACAAATAGTGTTAGTGTTTAATACAGTTTTAACTGAAACCTCTTTAGACTGGTAGGAAAGTTTTCTCTCAGATTTTTTTCATTAGCCCACTGTTGCCTATAAAATACATTCCAGTGTGTTAGCACCAACTCTAAATAAAGGTTATTGTCGGCACAGGAACAACACATATAAAGAACTCTCTCACTCTCTCTCTTTTTTTGCCTTTCTCTTTTCTCCTTCATTTATTTCATGTTACAGAATATCTGAGTGTTCTTTATAACATGTTTAGTTCTTGTGTCAGTTTTCTTTCAAAACTTGAATGTTAGGGTTCTCAGTTTAGAAATACTAAATTACATATGGGTAGAATTGAGGCTGACTGTGGTAAAGGGAATAGAATATTAGTGGTTTTATAAGATTTAGTAGTGATTGTCAATTATATCACTTGTTTGAACTAACTTCTTATTTTTTAAATGTTAAGAGCCTAAAGTTCAGTATTTCCTTGAATTATAGACAGGACACCATTTGACTTGTGTCAGTGTAGATTTGAATGGGACCTTGTAACTTTTATAGTTCCAGGCAAAATATACAACAAAATAAAAATGAAATATAATCCACAGAAAATATGAGTAGATCCTTTGTCGGAACACATATTTTACTCGAAAGGACTCATTATGTTTTACCAGCCTTTTTTTTTTTAAGATGTTATTTATTTAGAAGGAGAGAGCACGCATGTGTATGTGTGTGCAGGAGCAGGGGGAGGGGTAGAGGGAGAGAGAGAATCTCAAGCAGACTCCACGCTTAGTGCAGAGCCTAATGTGGGGCTTGATCCATAACCCCAAGATCATGACCTATACAGAAATCAAGAGTCAGATGCTCAACTGACTGAGCCACCCAGGTGCCCTTACCAGCCATTCTTGAAAAACTTTGTCTTACAGCTTAGTCATCTTTACTATAGAGGTGATGTAGTGTTGCCATGAAGATGCTCTTACATGGTGTGGATGGTTGCCTTGCTTTTTTGCAGCACTCAATGCATAGATTACCTATATATGCAGTCCTGGAATTTGCAAAAAATACAGCAGTTTTCCTTTTTTAATTTCAGGTTTCCTCTACATGACAAAGAAAGACTTGAAAAATGGTTAAAGAATATGAAACGAGATTCATGGGTACCCAGTAAATACCAGTTCCTGTGTAGTGACCATTTTACTCCTGACTCTCTTGACGTCAGATGGGGTATTCGATATCTGAAACAAACTGCAATTCCAACAATATTTTCTTTGCCTGAAGACAATCAGGTATTGGAGGAAGAACATAGGGGAGTGGGGGGTGGATAATGCTGAGCAGGGTGGTAGGTTGCAGGGTGGCAGGTAATGAGGTTAAGGGAGGGAGCGGGAAAGGTGACTGGTGGGAAAACATACTTAAGAAAAAAGGAAGATTAATTTACACTTTTACAAAAAGTGTGGTAATTAAAAAAATTTAAACCATTAAAAAATTTAAACTGAAGAACAAAAGATAACATACATAAATCATTAAGTTATTAACATAAGTTAATGATCTAAGATTTTGTTACCAGTCTTTGAGTGACCTGAAATATTTCCATCATGTATTGAATATGCTTAATACTTTTTAAAAAAAACACTTTAAAGTATGTATGAGTTGTTATATGCTTAGAAAATTTTTTAACTGTATAAATTGACTTGACCAATATACTGCTCAAAGTTATAATTAAATATTTAGAACTGACTAATAAGAGAATGAGGTTAGTGAGGACATCTTTAGAATTTGAAAATGTTATTTTCTAGGAAAAAGACTCTTCCAAAAAAAAATCTCAGAAGAAAAAATTAGATGATGAGAAAGAAGTGTGCCTAAAAGCCAAGTCACAAGAATCATTTGCATCAAATGAGCTAAAGAAAAATACAGTTAATACAGATACTCTCTCTGAACACACAGAATTACTTAATTCATCTACCTTGGTGAAGCTACCAGCTCCAAACCCAGAAGGTATACAAAATAACATATTAACTCTTAATCTGGTTAAACAAGATATTAAAAAACCAGTATCTATCTTGGAAACATCAGTTACCCAAGACATAGATATAGGTGGTTTTCACACATCTTTTGAGAATCTAAATTCTACAACTATTACTTTGACAACTTCAAATTCAGAAGATATTCATCCATCTTTGGAAACCCAAGAAGTGTTTGAAATAACTACAAATCATCTTGCTAACCCAAACTTTACTAATAATTCCATGGAAATTAAGTCAGCGCAGGAAAGTCCATTCTTATTCAGCACAATTACTAAAACAGTTGAAGAATTAAATGCAAATAAAGAATCTGTTATTGCCATTTTTGTACCCACAGAAAATTCCAAACCAATTAATTCTTTTGTATCTACTGAAAAAGAAACCGTGGAAATGGGAGATCTTGACCTTGAAGGCTCCTTATATAAGGATCTAGACTATGAGACAGAAGTCTTACAAATTGAACATTCTTACTGCAGACAAGATATCAATAAGGAACATCTCTGGCGGAAAGTCTCTAAACTACATTCAAAAATAACTCTCCTTGAGCTACAGGAACAACAAACTCTTGGAAGATTGAAGTCTTTGGAAGCTCTTATACGGCAGTTAAAACAGGAAAACTGGCTATCTGAAGAAAATGTCAAGATTATAGAAAACCATTTCACAACATATGAAGTTACTATGATATAGAGTGTAAAGAGGTTTTAACGCTATGACTTATGAGCTTTTGCAGCCAAACCAAATTACATGTAAAGTGAACTTTTTCCTGTGTAAGTTCTCATCTTAAGCTAAGAAAGTGTTCTAATGTTAAAAACTGCATCCTGTTCTTATAATGTTCATTTTTAAGAAAAACTAGAGAGTTATTGGGCTGTAGAGAACAAATTTCTCTCCTTGGTAATCTTCCAAATTGAAGTAGAGTGAATAAATCATGATTCATAAAATGAGAGAACATGCATATGGTGAAATGAGTCTAATTTCTCTTCTGGGCTCCGGTATCTGTCCTGGTTCTACCATTGACATATCACATGGGCAAATTACTATTGAGCCTCAGTCTGTAATCTGTAAAATAAGGGCACTTACTAAATCTGTTTAGTTTCTTTTCTTTCTATTAAGATAACTTTCTTAATAGAACAACTTTTTTATAAGGTAATATATACATACATAATACTATATGTTGGCTAGTATTTGATGTTATTTGCTATTGGATTATCCTCAAAATTGAATTCTGTGATGTTTGATTGTTGACTACAGTTATTTGTAATAATAAAGGAAAGTACTCCTTTTATTATTTATTCCAGTTTAACTAAAATAACCATCCATTAGCCCAGTTCGTGGGAGAGGTACTTTAAGCTTAAAACACTGTTATTTCAGTATCTTATATGTAGCTGACCATCATAATACATAGTCACTTAATCTTAAACATTCTGTATTTAAGGTTATAATTTATAAACCAAAAGTTTTAATGAGGTTAATTTTTTAAAAATCTATATATTACTATATTTTAGAAATCAGCTTTTATCTATTTAATGTGTTGCTTTTTAAAATGTGTGCTTTTGTTATTTTAAAAATTACAGAATGATAGAGTAGTACCTGATATTATACATGCCCACTTATATATATTTTTTTAAATTTATAAGCAAGAAACTATAGATAAGTGGTAATGTTCTTAGACAAGTAGAAAAGAATGATGGTGATATAAATAAAAATACTGCCTCTCTCCGTATGAATTTTTTAAAATGTGAAAGCAGACTTAGTGGGAACAAGAGAAATGTGAGAAATAATGATCTTCTAAAATTGGCAGTTAATATAATTAAATGTTACTGATTATATTATTGAGCAAGTTCCTATCAGACTGATTCATACTTTTATCATCTTGTTTTATAAAAAATACTATTAATTGTCTCAGAGGGTTTTGAGAATTCTGTGAGTAACATGTTTTTGGTTCTGGAAAATAGGAGGTGCTCAATAAATATTAGTTGATGCGTAGCAAATAGTATACTGATTATTTTGTAAATTCATGGTGATTACTTTTGGCCACACTTTAGTTTTTTCAAGCTAATATTATATATATATATATATATATATATATATATATATATATGTGCTAAATACAAATGTTGATTTAAAGCTATCTTTGTTATGTGACCATAGGAGGAAAACAAACCCTTAAATTTTTGCATAAATTATGTGCAGATAATTGGTAGAGTTAATAAGATGTTTTTAAGTATTCCCATGTTGCATTTTACAGTACTTCTTTAAAATAAATATTACAGATGAAAATAACCTTGATAAGTCACTATAAAATAATGTTCCAATTCTGTTTTTAATTGTGTAGATTGTGTTTTCTCTTTAAGGTTGTAGTTTACTCAGGAATAACTTAAACTAGTTATGTTTCTTTAATCTTAATAAATTATAAATATTTAAGATATTTACTTGGCTTGCCTATATTCAGTTCAGGATGTTTCCAACCTGTTAATTTCTAAATATATTTGGGGGATCTGCCCAACTTTATTTCTTAGTTGGATTATTATAGGGTCTCTTAACTAATCTTGCCAATATTTTCAGTCCCTTCCATATCATTCTGTATTCTGCTGTCAGCTTTTTACTTCAGCTGTAGATCTAACTATATCATCCACTCATTACTTAACTTTCCCAACTCAGAAATCTGAAATTACCCTTGAATACCTACAGAATAAAGCCAAACTTGTTACCATATATGATCCTCTGTGATGTGCTTCATCCCCTGTTCTAGCCACACTGGACTACTTAGCATTTTATGTAGCACTTTCCAAACATGCCATGCAGGTGACTTTCTTCATGCTTATTTTATTCCCTAAATTCAGCCAGTCAAAATTGCAGCTTTGGTTGAATTTTGTTTCTTTTTTTCCAGTCAAAATTGTTTTCTTTCTGCTCCTCCAGGGCTTTGTTTTATAACATTGTAACAGTGTTTGCCTTTACACTTTTTTGTATCAGATATCTGTGCCTGTTCTTTTGACTAGATTGTAAGCTTTTTAAAGCAGGGTTTTCATTAATCACTAGTTTCTTTGACAGTATAATTTACTCAATAAATGTTTGGATGAATATTTTGAATTTGCCTACTAGTTTCTTGTCACTTAAAATCAAGAACCTTCTTACAAGATGGGTCCTTGATACCTTTAGAATGTTTAAGGAAAGACATAGATCTTCACATAATCTTTGAAAATTCCATGTTTTCAGTAGACAGTATAATTTACCAAGTATCTGCTATGCCATCTATGAATTGATTTTCTTGTGGAAGGCTATTCCAACTCCAAAATATTTTCTGCTTTCTATCCTATATAATTAAAAAGGAAGTTAAGTCCAAATATGGCTACAGAATGTATCTTATTCTATATTCTCTTGTGTATTCTATTCCCTTAACAAGAGGTGGAATTTATTTCTCTACCTTTTTTAATCTGGTGGGTTATGTGAATCCTTTGACCAATAAAATACAGTGAAAGTGATACAGCCAGCCAAACTTCGACCTTAATTGACCTGGCAGCTTTCATTTCCTCTTTGGAACAGTATCGTAGAATGCCAGATGCCCTACGAAATGTGTGATAACCCTGAGACCATGCTGGAAAAGCCAAAGCCACATGGAGAGGCTCTAGAAAATGATACATCAGACACATTAGTGAAGAAGCCAAGAAGCAACTCGGTTCCTATTACAGAATCATGAAAGACAGTAATTGAAGTCAACAGATCCCTGGAATTTGAGGAGAGGGTGTGAAGACATGTTAAAAAAAAATGCAATTAATATTAACAAGTCATCCCATAGAGCTTGGCCTTTTCTAAACTGTGAAAAAAGATTTTATTCTCTAGAGAGGATGAAACAGAAGTTCTTCAGAAAAGATAACGGGCAGGGATGCCATACTGAAAAGAGGTATTAAGTGGAAGTTTGTAAGTTGAATTATGAGCTCCAACCCAGCCTCTTTCATGTACTTGGTTTCCAGAACTATGGCAACCAAGCTTACACCCTCTAGTTTTCTCTTGCGAATTTGACACACTCATGAGAAAAGAACCAGATTTCACATCGGAGATTCTGAGTCCAGCTAAGCCACTGCAGCAGTGATAATTCACCTTTATTGCAGCAAAATCACTTGAGAAGTTTTAATTTTTTTTCCTTACCCAAACTAGCTAAATCGTTCTGGTATAAAACCTGAGTGTGGTTTAAAAAATTCTCTCTGATTATTCTCATATACAGCAAAAGGTGAGAATCATTGCTTTATAGTAAAGCTTATGGAAATGACTTATCCTTGGGTACAGAGATTTTCATCATTGTCCTGCCAACTGACAGTCAACAGTCATCTGAAAGTTAATACTAAAGACAGCATCAGATGCATGAAAAAATGTTCATCATCACTAGCCATCAGGGAGATTCAAATTAAAACCACATTGAGATACCACCTTACACCAGTTAGAATGGCCAAAATTAGCAAGACGGGAAACAATGTGTGTTGGAGAGGATGTGGAGAAAGGGGAACCCTCTTACACTGTTGGTGGGAATGCAAGTTGTGCAGCCAATTTGGAGAACGTGTGGAGATTCCTTAAGAAATTAAAAATAGATCTTCCCTATGACCCTGCAATTGCACTACTGGGTATTTACCCCAAAGATACAGATGTAGTGAAAAGAAGGGCCATCTGTACCCCAATGTTCATAGCAGCAATGGCCACAGTTGTCAAACTGTGGAAAGAATCAAGATGCCCTTCAACGGACGAATGGATAAGGAAGATGTGGTCCATATACACTATGGAGTATTATGTCTCCATCAGAAAGGATGAATACCCAACTTTTGTAGCAACATGGACGGGACTGGAAGAGATTATGCTGAGTGAAATAAGTCAAGCAGAGAGAGTCAATTATCATATGCTTTCACTTACTTGTGGAGCATAAGAAATAACACGGAGGACATGGGGAGATGGAGAGGAGAAGGGAGTTGAGGGAAATTGGAGGGGGAGATGAACCATGAGAGACTATGGACTCTGAAAAACAAACTGAGGGTTTTGAAGGGGCAGGGGGTGGGAAGTTGGGGGAACCTGGTGGTGGGTATTATGAAGGGCACGTATTGCATGGAGTACTGGGTGTGGTGCATAAACAATGAATTCTGTTACACTGAAAAGAAATTAAATAAAAAAAGATAGCAAATAAAATAAGAAGAAAGCTGCAATTTAGAGAATACACTGTGTAAGTAGTAGAAACGTTAGGGAAAAGAATCCAACTATACCAAACATTTACTGAGAAGTATGTTGCATGCTAGAAAACAAAAGCAGTACTTTTTTTTTTTTTAAGACGAATATTAATGAAAATAAAAAGAGCTCTAGTAATTTAAAATGTAGTATTAGGGACGCTGAGGCAGGTTTGTTTTTTTTAAAGATTTTATTTCTTCATCTGACAGATCACAAGTAGACAGAAAGGCAAGCAGAGAGGGAGAAGCAGGCTTCCCACTGAGCAGGGAGCCTGATGTGGGGCTTGATTCCAGGACCCTGAGATCATGACCTGAGCTGAAGGCAGAAGCTTAACCCTTTGAGCCATCCAGGCGCCCCCGAGGCACATTATTTTTAAAAAATCACAACTTCAGACACAAAAGGAGGATCTTACAGACTTTCAGCAAGGAAAAAAACCATAAAGGGTCAAGAATAGAACAGCTTCAAATTTCTGAATGGCTACACTGGAAGCAAGAAGACAAGAGATCTGAAAATCCTGAGGAAAAAAGGATTGCCAAGGTAGAATTCTATATCCAAAGTCTCAAAATATTGCTGCCTCTGTATCCTCTAAAGCAGCTTTTGGAAAATGCATCCTACAGAAATAAGGCCATTAAAGAAAATCAAGAGAATGGCTTCTAAAGTTATTTCCTAGATGGTAATTTATCATTCAATTGCTCTAGAGACTAGAAATAAGAAAAAGGAAATCCATATCAAGAAAGAAGCAGAGGGAATTACAAGTTCGTGGTAAGGGAGGTCCCAACATAACAGCCTGATCACAGCCCTACAGAGCCACCAGTCCAGACTGCTGTCAGACTCAGTCAAACTTGAGGTCAAAAGGCTCAAGGACAGAGTTCTTCAAGAAGATGAAAACTGATAGAATAAGTAATGTGTTAACACCTTCAGAGGACTCTCACATATCTGGGGTAGAATTGAGGGTTGAATTAGTAATAATTACAAAGAAAACAATACAAACAAATCAGAATAAATGTTAATACAAAATATGTAGAAAGGTCAAGCCATCATATCTTAGTACAAACTGTATTTACATAGTGGAAATAATGCAAATGAAATACAAACACCAGTACATTAGGAAGAAAGGGTGTGTGTGCATTCATGTTTGTGCTGGGGCCAGGAGCAAGGAGTAGGATGATGTAATTAAAGAAAACCAAGTTCTCATCAACTGTGATAGAATATCAAAAGGTAATGCCTAAATGCAAAAACTTTAAAAATAGCAAATTAAACATGTTGAGATAAATAGGTAAATACACAAAGAATCCAGATATATCGGGGCACCTTTGTGGCTCAGTGGGTTAAAGTCTCTGCCTTCGGCTCGGGTCATGATCTCGGGGTCCTGGGATCGAGCCCTGCATTGGGCTTTCTGCTCAGCGGGGAGTCTGCTTCCTCTGCTCTCTCTGCTTGCCTCTCTGCCTACTTATCTCTGTCAAGTAAATAAATAAAATCATAAGAAAAAAAAAAAAAGAATCCAGATATATCAATGAAAAGATTTGACTGAAGAAATGGAGGACTGCAGTTTTTTATAACAAGGCTTAAAGGATGCTGACTTTTTAAGCATATTTTTAAGACTAATGGGTTTTTTCTATTCATCTTTTAGGACTGACCTGTTCATTATTTTATCTAGAAAGTCTTCATTTGCCTTTCCAAATACCCTTTGTATTCAGTCTATTAGCTACCTTTACTTACCCTTGTCATAATACCTATCTTCCAGTATCATTATTGCTTCTTTACTTGTTTTTATACCCCCAGTATAAATTTTCATGCCTTCAAATTGTAAGCTTTTTACAAGCTTTTTTTTTTTTTAAGATTTTATTTATTTGTCACAGAGAGAGAGAGAGAGAGCGAGCACAGGCAGACAGAGTGTCAGACAGAGGCAGAGGGAGAAGCAGGCTCCCTGCCGAGCAAGGAGCCCAATGTGGGACTCGATCCCAGGACGCTGGGATCATGACCTGAGCCGAAGGCAGCCGCTTAACCAACTGAGCCACCCAGGCGTCCCTTTTTACAAGCTTTTAAGCTTCATTGTCTTGCACAATTTTTTTTTTTAAGATTTTATTTGTTGGGGACACCATGAGCAGGGAGAGGCAGAGGGACAGGGAGAAATAGACTCTCCACTGAGCCGGGAGCCTTTTGTGGGGCTCAGTTCCAGGACTCAGGGATCATGATCTGAGCTGTAGGCAGATGCTTAATCGGCTGAGCCACCTGGGTGCCCCTAGTACAATTTCTAATACAGAATGGGAGCTCCATAAATATTTGTCAAGTGAACAACTTGTCATGTACTAAACCATACTTCAGGAACTATTTTGTTGGATCTAATTCTGTCTCCACATTGAGATAGTCACCAGATAACCAATTTGCAGCTCCATGATTCATTATGTCCCCATTATTCTGGCAGGCTCTGTTAAATTCATTATAATATAAATAATGCTACTTTTATTTTTTAATTTTTTTATGTTTGAAATGTTACAACATCTAGTGCCTGCAGTTTGTAATCTATACAGACATTTTCTATCAATTTCACAAAACTTGAGAACTAGGCTTTGAAATGTAATGCTACTTTAAATCTTTCATTGGCATGCTGTAAATAGTACCTAGTCAGGGTGAAGTAGCATTCCTTCCAGACTTGAGTTTTGTAACTTGGAGTCTGAACTACAGGAAGTCTCCAGAAGGGTCACTAGATCCCCTAAAATTTAATGCAAAATATTACATGTATAGACATTTTTCTGGAAAGAGAAACCATAATTTCTATTATTTTAGGAAAGGAATAAATGACTCCAAAAATTTAAACAATGCAATTATACCGTATATTTTACATTGTGCCATAAATCATAAATCAGAAGCTTTTTACATACTCGACTCCCTAAGCACTCTAAAACAAAAAAAATGGGGAAGCTTCTGTTCTAGATTTGAATACACACACACACACACAAAAACACCAATTTAGCTATGTGGAGTAGAACTGGGATTAAAAGGAAAATCTGCCCATATCCAAAAGTGGGCTGGGTAAATTCTGCACAGAATTCTTAAGAGTTTCAGACTACTGTTATTTCATATTTTCTGACAAATAAATTTTAATGTTTAAATTACTATATAGACTGTCAGAAAAATAAATCCAAAGATTATGTAAGTACTATTTTGATTATCGGAAAATACTATTTAAGCTCAGTTCACTTGTTTCTTCGTTACTGAAATATAGTTCAAATGAGAAGCAATGGAGCAGGAGCCAATTTCATAGGAAGCCTAATCTTTCCTTCAGTGCATGGTTCAGGTTTTCATTAATAAAAATGTGTACTGTTTTAATATGCACAACAGGCTAGCATATCATAAGTGTGAAATGAGGTTAATTTTATTGAACTTGCTAACTTGCTTAGTCTAGGTGAAAATGAATTTACTGACATGAGACTAGATCATATCTGAACTATGAATGAAGAAGAAGTCAATCTGTTCAATGATAAAATATTAAAATATGCGAAGGAGTTTTTGACGGAATGAGGTAGAGAAGCAAAGTGCCTCATTCAGGTTTTCCAAACAATCCCCAGTCACAATAGGAAAGCATTCATCTATTACTCTTTGGAATCTTAAATGATATGTTAAAGAGAGATTTGGTTTGCTTTGTTAAATTTGGTGCTTTGGAGGTCTGAAAACATCTTTTGGCATATCAACTTGCAGTCCACCTGCAACTTTAGTTTTATTAACTTGGGAAATGAGAAAATATGAAGGGAAAATACATGGTAGAATATGGGAGGGACGTAGAGCTGAGATTCAGGACTGAAAAATCTGTCTTGCCGCTGTAATATAATCTAGTCTCCTTTGTCAGTAGGCAGAAGCGCATTACTGGGTATCATCACAGAAATGCATTTCTGAAGAAAAGTACTGTAATCAAAGCCTTTTAATGAGAAAAAAAGACAGCCAAACCAGTCCAAGTCACACTGAGGTAAGCTGCTCCTTCCTTAGCGATAGTGAAATACTGAGGATGAAGAGACACCTCTACTCAGAATAGAGAGTGAAGCACATAGTTTTAACAAGTAATGTTTCGTAAGGGTGAAATTGCTCCAAGCTTAGATAAAATGGTCCCACAAATCTCTCCTTTCTGTCTTCTTTTGTTAATCTGGGCAAAACTGAAATAAGAACTTCATGGTGGCGGACAGGGGCAGGGGTGAGGGGGAAGGGGTGGCTTCTGTGTATCACTGAAGAACCAGTTCAGATGTCACTTTTTTTTTAAGATTTTATTTATTTATTTGACAGAGAGAGATCACAAGTAGGCAGAGAGGCAGGCAGAGAGAGGAGAAAGCAGGCCCCCTGCAGAGCAGAGAGCCCAATGCAGGGCTCTATCCCAGGACCCCGGGATCATGACCTGAGACGAAGGCAGAGGCTTTAACCCACTGAGCCACCCAGGCTCCCCAGATGTCACTTTTTCTATGTGATCATACACACCAGTTAGTTGTTCACTCCTCTCTCTTCACAAACTCTGTGTCATTATGTCTAGATCGTTATTTGTCATAATTACTGCCTTACTTATCAGTCTCTGGTTACATTGCAAGTTACTGAGAGGTGGAGATCAACACTTACTCATCTTTGCCACTATAGAGAAGGGCCTGCAAAACAAACTTGATAAAAGCTAGGTTAACTAGAGAAAAGCAGTTTATTAGCACATTAACACATGCATGGTACATATACATGGGATAACTCAGTGGTGAATTCAAAGGGGACTGGTCAGAACCTGGGGCTTATATAGCATCTTTTTTGAGAGAGAGGGAGAGAGCGTATTTGCCCATGTAAGCAGGGCAGGGGCAGGGTGGGGGTGGGGTAGGGTCAGCAGAGAGGGAGAGAGTCCTAAGCAGACTCCATGCTGAGTGCAGAGCCCAACACAGGGCTCAATCTTACAACCTTGAGATTTTGATCGCAGCCGAAATCAACAGTCGGATGCTCAACCAACTGAGTTACCCAGGTGCCCTGCTTATATAGCATCTTAACAAAAGTGATAAGACAAAGGAAAAGGAGTTGAGGTCCCTAGGGGTGGAAAGCTGTGAGAAGGTAAAAGTATGGGGGAAGATAAGAGTTGTTTAAGTAAGATTTTGTATGTAGCTTACTCTCATGCTAAGAGACTAGAGTTGTCTCTGATGATTTGGAATTATCCTGCTCTTCCAAGTGTAAGAGAGGGCTTGGAAGTTTTTTGTGTCTGCTTCTTCTCAGTTGTCTTCATCTGAAAACAATCCTTATGTCAAAGTGGTATGTTTTAGCATGAACCCTTTTGAACCTAGTAGGTCCTCAGTTAGTTTTGGAAAAACGTGATAATAATATGCTAACTCTTATGGCTGTATTTGAATGATGGATGGTGGATAAATTATATTGGTTTATGCTTAGATATAGTTACTTTTAAATGCTATAGAACTAACTTAAAAAGAATTTTAAATTGTTCAGTCTCAAAGCCTGTTCTAATTTTGTGGTGGCTTTTTTGACCTAATGTGTAACATCTCAAATTTAACTTTAACAGCAAATAGGAGAAGCTTAAGGTAGCTTAAGATATCCATATTTTTAAGAAACTTAAAAATATGGATATCACTGTTTTCAATTTGAGGCCCTACCCAGAAAGTCACAAAATATTTAATCCAAAGTTTCTCTTTTCAAATGCAATGTGTAGAATGATTTAAAAATAAATAAAACTCAAAAATCTAAAAATCCAGTAGTGCTAAAGGTAACTTATTGGCCATTACTGTCTTCCTTATGTTGGATTTACCTGAATTCTAAACTGAAATTTAAGTCAAGCCTTTAATTCTATTCCAGATAGTTATCTTCATCTTGAGGAATTTATCTCTTGATTTGGATTTTATTTTATGAAGTTTAAACTCAAAGAACCTCAAAGACATATTATTTCTAGAAGTCTTTGATTCAGTCAGTTATGAGTTTCACAGTTGAACTGAGAGTGTACTAAGTATACTTGGAACTTTATAGAGAACCTGCTACTTGGCCTTATTGCCATGGAATGTTTCCTGCTAACTCCCTTGAAGTGACACATATTTATTGTTTATGATTGTTCTGGGAACTACACTTAACTATTTAGACTTGAAAAGTCACTTTCATACACTTGAACACAGTTCAGATTTTCTGAATGTTACATCTTAACGTGAATAATGCTATGCTTCATTTACTGATCTTCTTGAACCTTGTATCAGTTCATTTTATAAAGCAATTCAACTGTTTTGTCTTCTTAAAAATGTGTCTATTTTTTAAAATATGACAGCAAATTCCACATAAACTATGGCAAATTACACTTCTCTGAGTAAGACAAAATGAAACAAAATATAATTTGGAATTATCTTTCCTGGGACATGTGTCTAGCAAATTTGATTATTACTTCCTCCTAAGCTTGTTTTATTGCATTTCCTATGTGGGATTTAAAGAGAACTTGTAGAAAGTTTGTTTCACATTCATTTTTATACCCCCCCTCCTTTTTTTTGGTCTCTTGTTTTTGTTTTTTTTAGCCTTTGTCAATGTCCTTTTTTATTTAGAAGATTGAAAGTTTTGACCATGATTTATCCCATTTTCTTCCTTAAATTCTTAGTAGCAAAATCAGCTGAGTCTGGAGGGTTTGTGTGTGTGTGTGTAAAGAGGTTTCCGAGAACAAATTCAATTTTTCAAATAGAAACAAGGCTATTCAGATTTTCTTTTTGATCTTGTGTTTGTATTGGAAAGTTGTGTTTTTCAAAGACTTTCTTTGTTGCATCTAAATTATCAAATTTATTGACATATAGCTCTTCGTAATACCCTTTCATTTTTTTTTTAATTTTTGTGGGACCTGTAAT
This sequence comes from Mellivora capensis, assembly GCA_004024625.1. Lineage (NCBI taxonomy): Eukaryota > Metazoa > Chordata > Mammalia > Carnivora > Mustelidae > Mellivora > Mellivora capensis. The sequence goes on from PISX010004218.1 coordinate 92,194, forward strand.
GATGCCTGTTCCTTCTGACCCCTGAGTTAAGTATCATCTTTAACCTCCTTTACATGTGGGAAATTAAGGCACCAGTGGTAACTTGTATAACTTGCTGACTCAAGATGGCGTGATTTGCTACTAACCTCTGATTTGCAGTGCAATGTGTTTTTACGTTGTGTGTTTACCTGAAATATCTCACAAAATTTTATTCAGCAAGCAGTCAGAACTATAACTGGGATGAAAAATAATATGAAGGAAGATTCAGATTATGTAGGTCTTGGATACCCTTGGCTGGAATAATTCAATATAGGTATTAAAAATAATTGGAAATATTTCAGACCTACAATTGAACTTGCTACAAATTGCAGCATTTTTAAAGACAACTTTTTTTTAAAGATTTTATTTATTTATTTAACAGATAGAGATCACAAGCAGGCAAAGAGGCAGGCAGGGAGAGAGAGGAGAAAGCAGGCTCCCTGCTGAGCAGAGAGCCGGATGTGGGGCTTGATCCCAGGACCCTGGGATCATGACCTGAGCTGAAGGCAGAGGCTTTAACCCACTGAGCTACCCAGGCACCCCTAAAGACAACTTTTCTTTTAGAAAGTAATCATTTGCTGATGCACTGCTTAGCTTTGGTCCCTAGTCATCATGATTCTAGTACTATTATGATGGTAGACGGCTATGATCAATTTTTTTCCCTCCTTGTTCAAGCCTGTTTTAATCCCATCAATACGTGGCAGAGAGAACCTACTCCTCAGCTTGAATCTGGGCTGGCCTTAGTGACTTGCTTAAGGAATAAAGTGTGACAGAAGTGATGTTCTGGGACTAACAAAGCTAGATCATAAAAAGCCTTGCAGCTTTTGCCTGGGCCTTTTACTCTATCTTGGGGAAACCAGTTACAATATAGGAAGCTCACCGTGTTCTAGAAGACATATGATGGTGTTTCAGTCAATAGTAGCATTCTAGCCATATCCACCAAAGTGCCAGACATGTAAGTAAAGCCATCTTGAACACTCCAGACCAGCCAGTCTGCCAGCCTAATGCCACTAAGTGACTTTAGTAAATACCATGTGGAACAGAAGAAGCCATGCCCAAATGCCTGACCAATGAAGTTTTGAAATATAATAAAATGTTTATTGTTTTAAACCACTAAGTGTTAGAATTGTTACATAGAAGATAACCAGAACAATGACTGTTATGTAAATGGTGGCCCATATCCCTGCCATCTAGCTTTATAAAGATATAATGTGATATTCCTGATTAGTTGAAAAAGAACCTGGAAAAATGCCACCATTAAATCTGCCATGCTAGTATATCCCAAGCAACTTTGTTCTCCACAGTGCTAATATGGGAATACAGTTTCTAAAATATATAAAAATTCTTGCTAACACAGTTATTTCAATTTAATGTTATTAACTATTTCTGGTCTTCAGCCAGTGAAGACTTGATTTTATGTTTAAGATACTATAGTGAATAGGACTTTCTGATTACTGGTTGTCATCTTGAAGAGAAAATAAAAACATCTTTATGTATAATGAAATATTTGAATTGTAATGCAAGAGCTGAGCTTTGAGGCTTTGGCTGGTAAATATACTGGGCTAGCTCAGATTTCAGGATGCTTTGAAACAAATCTCTGATTGAATGAATCTGTAATAGAGGATTTGCTTCCTGAGAGAATTATCTCTTACTGGAGTGTTCAAAAGCTTTATGTTGGATGCTCATAGAGCCTCATGCAACTTAAGTTTAGTCTGTGCCTTGCAGCTGTGTTAGCCAATAAGATTGTTAAACAATATAACAAAGGTGAATGTATTAAAAAAAATGACTGTTAAATTTAATCAAATCTCTAATACTTTTTTTTAAAGATTTTATTCATTTGACAGAGAGAGATCACAAGTAGGCAGAGAGGCAAGCAGAGAGAGAGGAGGAAGCAGGCTCCCCACTGAGCAGAGAGCCCGATGCGGGGCTCAATCCCAGGACCCTGAGATCATCACCTGAGCCCAAGGCAGAGACTTAACCCACTGAGCCACCCAGGCACCTTCAAATCTCTAGCACTTTTTAAACAACACCCGGGATCATAAACTACTTTTAGTAAAAGCCTAAAACCTAATTTGGCTTGGTGAGAACTTAATTGGAAAGTATATATAAAGTAATTAAATATGTCTGTTGTGAGTTTTTAATCTTCTTTTTTATTCTTTAATGAAGAATAATTGTATAACAACAGAAAACGCAGTCAATATATAAAGTCATTGATTTTTTCTCACATCAGAATCATTCTCATTAAACAAAAAAAATGTAGAGAAATAGTTATCATTTAAGAATCGTCTCCTTGGGACATATTAAAAATCATTATAAGCCTTCAGTGAATGTCATGTTTCTATAAAGTTAGCTCTTTGTATTTAGCTTGAAAGTGATAACTATCAAAATTGTTCAGCTCACTGAGGAAAATAAGAGAAGGTGAACTGTCTCACATGCCCACTGGAAGGGAACAGCTGAATGACAAACTTCCAGTCTTGTTTTTAGCTCAAAAGGGCAATTGTTAAAGTATTTTTCTATTGCCTTAACAAAAGTAAATACAGGCCAGACTTTTTAAAGAAAATGGCTTATAAACAGTAAATCATACCTTTCCTAAAGCTCAGCAGTTACATAAGTTCATAATAATCACCATTTTAGGAAGTGTTCCTTTCTCAGGATACAAAAGGCCTATATCAGTAGCAGAGTGGCTTGTATTTGATAACTTGTGAGCAAATGAGTAGAAAAGCTGTCTTATCACTTCAGGCTAATAAATTATAGAGATATTTTACTCACTGAACAGACCAAATTGTTTACTCACTGAACAGAACAAATTGTTTCATGGCTTATGATTATATCGTAATGCCATAAAAGCCATAATAAAGGCTTTTATTTCTGGTTATTTATGTATACATCAAAAGATACATTATGAATTAGGGGCACCTTCGTGGCTCAGTTGGTTTCAGCACAGGTCGTGATCCCGGGGTCGTGGGATGGAGTCCCACACCAGTCTCCCTGCTCAGCGAGGAGTCTGCTTCTCCCTCTGCCTCTCTCTCTCTCTCTGTTTCTCATGAATAAGTATATAAAATCTTTTTTTTTTAAAGATACACAATGGATTATTCCTATGCATTATGGAGGTTATTGCTCCCTCCCACATCCTGAAAGATTCATTAATTCATTCCTTTATCAACATTTTATGAGCCTATAATGCTAAAAACTGTTCTGTATCCTGAGTTTGCAACAATAAACCAGAAGAAAAAAATCCTTGTTTTCTTGAGGCTTGCATTCATTTTGAAGAGGGAAATGGTTTTAAAATTTTAAATAAATGTATTATATAATGCCTGAGAGTAGGAAATAGTATGAAGAAAAATAAAGCAAGGTATGGAATACAGTGTAATAGGAGTACATTTTTGGTGGGATGATTGGTGAAGGTCTTTCTGGAGACATGACACTTTTGTTCGTTTGCTTTTAGATTTTTTTTTTTTTAAGTAAGCTTTCTGCTTACTTAAACAAAAGTTTGAACTCACAGCCCCAAGATCAGGACTCCTGTGCTCTACCAACTGAGCCATCCAGGCACCCCAGGATGGGCACTTTAGACAAAATGTAAATGAAATGGAGGGGAAAACCATGGAAATATCTGGGGAAAGAGTGTTTCAGACAGAAACAGCAGGTGTGAAATTCTGAGGCTGGAACTTTGTTGGTATTTCAAAGAATAGCAAGAAGACCTGTGAGGTTGGAGTGAAGTAATCTAGGGAATGATCATCATGATGCTGGAGAAATGGCCAGTAGCTTTGGATTTTACTGTGTGTTATGAAGCCATTTAAAAGTTTTGAGCAGAGAAATAAAAGATTCCTTTAACTGCTGCATAAGTGGCAATACGGGGGCAAATAAGAAGCCCTAAGAGCAATTAAGAGCATTTAGGAGTCTATGGCAAGAAAAGATAGGGCCCTGGATTAGCATATGTTCTAGTTTTTTCTTTTTGCTTCTCCAGATGAACTTTCCATCTTTCTTCATGGTGTTTTGTGCCCCAGGAGGCTGGTTTGATTCAGCCAATGGGGGATGCTGGCAGAAATTGGAGGGCAGGTAGAGAGTAAGGAGAGTGTCTCTTGTCCTGGCTCACTTCCTGCAGAGTCACAGGAATTGGTTTGTTCCTCTACCCCTAGCTCCTCCCAGGCAGCCTTCTTCAGATGTTTATTCTTTCCAGGTTCTATGACATCTACAATTCATCCCACCAGACCTTTGCTAATGAGGGCTCTATCTCTTGTGAGTTTCCTAACTCTACTTACACCTTTATATAGTCCCTTCAGTATACTCTCAAATTACCAAGCTTGAATGAGCCACCTGTTTCTTGGGCCTTGATGGCACAGAGTGATAATGATGATAAGAAGTGGTTGGATTTTGGATATATTTTGACAGGATCTGCTTAAAGACTGGTTGTGTGCATATAACATGAGATACAGAGAAGGGATACAACTTGCTTTTTCCCCTTAACAATAGGGAGGTTTTCTTCCAAGTCGAAATATATACCTCTATTCTCATTGAATTCATAAAATTGCAAAACATGGATACACCATAGCTTATTATCACACTACTTAAAGACATTTAGTTCCTTTATGACTTTTTGCTAATATAAATAATTCTGTAGTGTGTCCCCAGTGCAAATACCTTTGCAGTGTACATCCTGTATATTTGTGCGTGTGTGGATTTCTTAAGGACAGGTATATGAAAGTAAATTGCTATACTAAGAGATAGATGTACCTTTAAAACTCCTATAGATATTTCTAAATTGCTCTCCAAAAAGCAGTACTAATATACCTTTGAACAACAGCGACTTTTACTCTCACAATCAAGAGGTATTATCGGGACGCCTGGGTGGCTCAGTTGGTTAAGCGGCTGCCTTCGGCTCAGGTCATGATCCCGGCGTCTTGGGATCGAGTCCCATATTGGGCTCCTTGCTCAGCAGGGAGCCTGCTTCTCCCTCTGCCTCTGCCTGCCACTCTGTCTGCCTGTGCTTGCTCTCTCTCTCTCTCTGACAAATAAATAAATTAAAAAAAAAAAAAAAGACATTTAAAAAAAAAAAAAAAAAAGAGGTATTATCAAGCTTTAAAAGATCTTATGATGAAAATGTTTTGTTATCTTATTTGCTTTTCTTTGAATGCTAGTGATATTGAACATCTCTCCATGATAGTTGGCCAATGTTTGATGAGGAATATGATTACATATATTCAAAATAGCTCCCACAGAATACTTAATTACAAAGAGAAATAAAGACCTTCACAGTGGCGAACTCTGGCAAACATTACCTTAATCAAGTGACCAGGGCACCTGGGTAGCTTAGTTGGTTAAGCACTGGGCTCTGTGCTCAGTCTGCTTCTCTCCCCGGTCTCTCCCCCTTCCCTGTGCCCCTCCTCCTGCTTGCATGCTTTCATACTTTACCTCTCTCAAATAAATAAATAAAGTCCTAAGAAAAAAATCAAGTGACCAAAGTAAATGTCATGGGACAGATCAAAATTGTGGACCACCTAGTGGTAATGAGATATATTAAGAAAACATTGTCATTTCTGTGGTCTTACTACCAAAGATACATAATATGAATCTAATCATGAGGCAAACCCAAACTAAGAGATAAACTAAAAGTTTGTAGTTTAAGGTCATAGAGTTTGTGTCAAGGTCATAGAGAATAAGGAATGACCAAAGAACTATTCCAGAGTGAAGGAGACAAAAGAAACATGACAGTTAAATGAGATCAGTGAATTAGATGGTAGTCATGAATCAATATTAACTTCCTGATTTTTAAGTTTGTATAATGGTTTGTAGGAGAAACAGTCCCTGTTTGTGGGAAAATTTCATTAAAATATTAGGAAATGATGGGGCAACAGGTCAGCAACTTATCCTGAAATGGTTCAGAAAAAGAAGTTATTTATATTCTATTTGTAATTTTTCTGAATTTTTCTGAGATTTCAGAAAAATCTCAACAACAACAACAACAACAACCAACTTTTTCACATTAGAAATCACAATACAGGGGCGCCTGGGTGGCTCAGTGGGTTAAAGCCTCTGCCTTCGGCTTAGGTCATGATCTCAGGGTCCTGGGATCGAGCCCCATATTGGGCTCTCTGCTCAGCAAGGAGCCTGCTTCCTCCCCTCTCTGCCTGCCTCTCTGCCTACTTGTGATCTCTGTGAAATAAATAAATAAAATCTATTTTTTTAAAAAAAGAAATCACAATACATGTTCCTCATGAATACTTCTCTACTTGGCACCCAGTGAACACCATATGTTTATTTTTGTGGCAGAAAGGATAAATCTTAACTTGCTTTCTCTTCCCTGGATTGAGTGATTGATTTTTTTTTTTTTTTTTTTGCTGCTAATATTAAGGTTTCAGCAGTCATAAATGACATCCTAGTGGTTAGAGAAATATCTCATCACACTATGTACAAGCCAGAAGAATAAAGGTTTCTGAGAGCTAGTCAGAGGCTGTCATTGGAAGGAAAGACTTACATAAGGTATAGGCTTGTTCCTCATAAACTACAGCCTTTTCAAGATTTCAAATATAGGGAACTTTCCTGAAACCCTGTCTTAAAATCATTCAAACTATGGAGAGAGCATAGATGTCCATTGACAGATGAATGGGTGAAGAAAATGTGGTAGATACATACGAAATGGAATATTACTCAGCCGTCAAAAAATGAAATCTTGTCATTTGCAATGATGTGGATGAAACTAGAAGGTATTATGTTAAATAAAAGAGAAAGACAATTATCATAGATCTCATTCTTATGTGGAATTTAAGAAATAAAGCAGGATTATAGGAGAAGGGAGGAAAAAATAAAACGAAATCAGAGAGGGAGACAAACCATAAGAGACTCTTAATCATAGGAAACAAAGGGTTTCCTATGAGGGTTGCTGGAAGGGAGAGGAATGGGGGATGGGGCAACTGGGCGAGGGACATTAAGAAGGGCATGTGATATAATGAGCACTGTGTCTTATATAAGACTGATGAATCATTGAGCTCGACTTCTGAAACTAATAATATACTATATGTTAATTAATTGAATTTAAATAGAAAATAAAAATAAAAGAAAAAAGCATTCATATGTTATGCTAATTGGCAGGCATTCAAAACAAAACAAAAACAGGTCACTGAAATACCAATCCTCTACAAAAACCATTGTGTATTCTACATGTTATTTGCAAGAATCAATTTACTTTGGGATCAAAAAATTAGTTGCAACAAACCATTATTAAAATAAAGTATAAACTCTCTACATATGAGTAGAGATATATGTTTTTGGAATTATTTTTGCTTTTCCAGCTAGAGCTATATTTATTTTAACAGTATTATTTCAGCCAACTTACACAAGAAAATAAAGTTGCTATGAAATATTTTTTTAAGGAGAAAACCACCAAACCTGAAAATCTAGTTCAGACTTCTGAAAATGCCAAAGAATTATTATTTTTACTTCATTTTCTTTTCTCTCCCTTCCTGTTTTTAAGTAAATTAAGCTTAAAATTCAAGTAACAAGTTTTGAAGAGAAGATAAAATTTGTTACTTTGGGCTGCCATCTAGTGTTACAATAAAGAAAACATTTGCCTTTCCTTTTTTGCCTTTGTAAACTTTTATATTGATAATATTTTCAATATGATGGAAGTTAAAAGCTAATACTATTGTTAAAAGATTTTTTATTTTAAATTTTGTAAAGATTTTTTAAAAATATTTATTTATTTATTTTAGAGAGAGCTGGGGGAGGGGCAGAGGAAGAGAGAGAATCATGGAGCAGACTCCTCATTGAGCAGGGGAGTCCAACTTGGGGCTCAGTGTCACAGTCCTGACTGAGATCATGACCTGAGCCAAAACCAGAAGTTGGCCACTTAACTAACTGAGCCATCCACGTGTCCCAAAGATTTTATTTTTAAGTGGTTACTACACCCAACATGGGGCTCAAACTCACAACACCGAGATCAAGAGTGGCATGCTCCACTCTCTCATTAAGAGATTTTTTAAAATAAAAACTAAATACATTTAAAGTATATAACGTGTTGATTTGATCATATATATATATATATATATCAATCATTCATAGTGGAATGATTACTCCAGTAGAGCTAATTAACATATCTCTTCACATAGTTACCGTATTTGTGAGAAATGCACTTGAAGTCTACTCTTTTAGCATATTTCCAGTGTCCAAAAATTAAATATAGTCATCATGCCTGTTCATTATATTTCTAAACATTCATCCTACAAAGCTGCACAGTTGAACCATTTAACCCAACATCTCCCAGCATCTGGTAACCCCATTCTACTCTCTGCTTCTATAACTTTGACTTTTTTTTTTATCAGATTCTACATACTATATATGGTGTCATACATACACACATAAATACACATGCACACACACAGATGACCCTTTAACAATGCAGGGATTTGGGTACTAACCTCTCACATAGTCAAAAATACAGGTATAACTTTGGACTCCCCCCAACTTAATACTAATATCCTACTATTGACCTGGAAGCCTTACCAATAACATAAAAAGTCAATTAACACATATTTTGTATGTTGTGTGTTTTATATATGTATGCTTACAAAAAGTAAGCTAGAGGAAAAAATGTTAAGAAAATCCTAAGGAAGAAAAAATACATTTACAGAGTGTACTGTATTTATTGAAAAAAATCCATGTATAAGTGAACCTACCCAACCCAAACCCGTGTTGTTCAAGGGTCAACTGTATATATCCTCTTTATCCATTTATCCATTGATGGACCCTTAGGTTGTTTCCATATTTTGTCTATTGTGAATAATGCTTCAGTGAACATGGTGGTGGTACAAATATCTCTTCGACATCTTGTCTTCAATTTCTTTGGATATATACCCAGAAATTGTATTGCTGGAGCATATGATAGCTCTATTTTTTTTTTAATTTATTTATTTGTCAGAGAGAGAGGGAGAGAGAGCGAGCAAGCACAGGCAGACGGAGTGGCAGGCAGAGGCAGAGGGAGAAGCAGGCTCCCTGCCGAGCAAGTAGCCCGATGTGGGACTAGATCCCAGGAAGCTGGGATCATGACCTGAGCCGAAGGCAGCCGCTTAACCAACTGAGCCACCCAGGCGTCCCAGATAGCTCTATTTTTAATTATTTGAGGAACCTGTGTACTGTTTTCCATAGGGGCTGTACTAATTTATATTTCACCAAAAGTGCACATGGGTTCTCTCTTTTTTCCACATCGTTATCAACATTTGTTACCTCTTATCTTTTTGGTAATAATCATTCTAACAGTGTGAAGTAATACCTCATTTTATGGTTTTGGTTTAAGTTTCCCTGAAGATTAGTGACTTCGAGCATCTTTTCATGTACCGTTTGGCCATTTGTAAATCCTAATTGGCAAAATGTCTACTCAGTTCCTTTGCCCATTTTTAATTAGATTGCTTGGGGGTTTTTTGCTATTGAGTAGTATATTCTTTATATATTTTGGATATTAACCCCTATCAGCTGTATGATTGCAAATACTGTCTTTCATTTGGTAGGTTGTCTTTTCATTTTGTTGATGGTTTCCTTCACTATGCAAATGCCTTTTAATGTGATGTAATCCCACTTTTTTTTTTAAGATTTTATTTATTTATTTGACAGAGAGAGATCACAAGTAGGCAGAGAAACAGGCAGAGAGAGCAGGGGAAGCAGGCCCCCTTCCGAGCAGAGAGCCCGATGCGGGGCTCGATCCCAGGACCCCGAGATCATGACCTGAGCCAAAGGCAAGAGACTTAACCCACTGAGCTACCCAGGCACCCTGTAATCCCACTTTTTTATTGTGTTTGTTACCTTTATTTTGGGTGTCAAATCCAAAAAAATCATTGCCAAGAACAGTGTTAAGGACCTTACTCCCTGTGTTTTTCTTCTAGGAGTTTTATGGTTTCAGATCTTAAATTTAAGTCTTTAATCCATTTTAAGCTGATTTTTGCACATGGCATAAGATAAGGGCCACATTTCATTCTTTCATGTGGCGGTCCATTTTTCCTAACCTTTTATTAAGGAGACTCTCCTTTCCCTATTGTATATTTTTGGCTCCTTTGTCATAAAGTAATTGACTCTATATGCATTGTTTTATTTCTGGGCTCTTTATTCTTTCCATTGATCTGTGGGTCTGTTTTTATGTCAGTATTATGCTGTTTTGATTACTATAGCTTTGTAATATAGTTTGAAATCAGGAAGTGTGATGCTCCCAGCTTGGTTCTTCTTTCTCAAGATTGCTTTGGCTGTTTGGAATATCTTATAGTTCTATACAAATCTTGGGGGGTTTTTTGTTGTTGTTTTTTCCTATTTCTTTGACAAATGCCATTGGAATTTTGGTTTTGCATTGTATCAGTAGATTGCTTTTAGTGGTATGGACATTTTAATGATAATTCTTCCAATTCATGAGCATGAAATATCTTCTTTTTTTTTTTTTTAAGATTTTACTTATTTATTTGACAGAGAGAGGCACAGTAAGAGAGGGAACACAAGCAGAGGAGCAGCAGAGGAAGAGGGAGAAGCAAGCTTCCCCCCACCAAGCAGGGAGCCTGATGTGGGGCTCGATCCCAGGACCCTGGGACCATGACCTGAGCCGAAGGCAGACAACCAATGACTGAGCCACACAGGCGCCCCTGGAATATCTTTCCATGCATCTTTTTCAATTTGTTTCATCAAGGTCTTAGAATTATCATTGTACAGCTCTTTTACCTCTTAGTTAAATATATTCTGAAGTATTTTATTCTTCAATTGTAAATTGGATTGTTTTCTTAAGTTCTTTTTCTGATACCTTGTTGTTAATAGATAGAAATGCCTAGAGAGCATATAGTAGACAGATATCTAGATAGTAGATAGAAAACTGTTCTTAGAATATTGATTTTTGTATCTTATAACTTTATTAAATTCCTTTATTATAATAGTATTTTGGTGGTCTTTAAGGTTTCCTGTATATAATATGTCATTTGCAAATAGAGACATTTTACTTCTTTCTTTTATCTTTTTTTTTGTCTTACCTAATTTTTCTGGCTAGGACTTCTAATACTATGTTGAATAAAAGTCCTAAGAGTGGACATCATTGTCTTATTCTTGATCTTAGAAGAAAAGCTTTTAGCTTTTCAAGAAACCTTTCATTGTTGATGAATACTATGACAAAATGCAAATACTACGATAAAATACTGTGACAAAATTCAAATAAAACAATGGTATCCAGGATCTTCTCATCAGCTATGCAAAACTATCTTTCTTAAGCAACCCTTGTTGCCCTGTCTGCTTTCCAAGAGCTCAACATCTTCCTGCTGACCGTTGCTTGCTGTCCCTAGCCAAGGCTTACTTCGGCCCCTCTTGCTTTCAGCTACTCGTCATCAGATGCAGTCTTCTGTTCCTGATAGCTTCTGCAGGCAGGTTGTCCTGATTCCTTTCCATCTGAAGGCTGAGACTGAGCCTAAAGCATAAGGCTTTTAGCAGTCTCAGCATCTGTCCCCACCTTTTCTATCCTGACCACCACTGCTAATCCTACCCAAAATGTGGTACCTAGTGTTGACCACTGGGCTTTTACAATGTGTCCCAGGTTGAAGCCTCCATCTGGTACATTTTGATATTAGGGCCAAGTTCCTAATCTCTGGAAGTTTCAGACAATACATTTACTCCTACAGGTAATAGAACTTGCTCATTTTTCTGAGTTCTGTCTTGTCAAATATCTGGCATGCCCATTCTGTCACATTAATAGGCTCAGCCATGCAATGGCCAAAGCTGTTCTCAGGGTCCAGCTGATGCCTAGTTTTGGATATCTGTGGATGCCTTTTTATATCCTGAGCCTTCTCAGCCTTATCCAAACAAATCCACCATCCCTGTGTCCCTTTACTATAGGGTTTTGTTACCAACTATTTCCAACTTGCTATAATCAGCCCCATCACAAAGAGAGTTTCCTTGTTCTTCCCACTCCCAGTAAATGTGAGAGTCCTTGGTCTGTGCTTCCTGTACTTAGAGATTAAGTGGGCAAAATCTACATAATCTTAGAAATGGCATTCACACTTTCACCTCACTGATTTCCCACTCAAGAATCCATGACCCAATGTCACACATAATACAGATATTCAGCTTTTATTCTTTAAAAAAAAAAAAAAAAAAAAGAATCCATGACCAAGAACATCTCAGCTCAGTGCCCTCCTTTACAACTGCTTTGTTAACCTAGGAATGCAGGTTTTTTTAAAGATTTTATTTATTTATTTGTCAGAGAGAGAGAGGGAGAGAGAGCGAGCAAGCACAGGCAGACAGAGTGACAGGCAGAGGCAGAGGGAGAAGCAGGCTCCCTGCTGAGCAAGGAGCCCGCTGTGGGACTCCATCCCAGGACACTGGGATCATGACCTGAGCCGAAGGCAGCTGCTTAACCAACTGAGCCACCCAGGCATCCCAGGAATGCAGTTTTAATGGCAGCCCCATTGACAAGGATTAGTGTAGGATTTGGGGATTTTCACCACTTCTTGAATCATTCTACATGAAGCTCATTTCACCTCCAGGTAAAATAGTTCCTTTTCCCCTAATTTATGTCAGGTTAAGGAAGAAGGGAACTCAAAGAACCTTTCAGAGGAAAATTAAGTAACAAAGGCTGATTAGAAAGCTTCTTAATGGGTGCCAGAAGCAATCTTTCTTTTTGTGCCTCAAAAATTGTCATTATCCCTGGGATTAAAATCTGGTAAATATTGACCATGAGCCAATATGAGAGTTGTGAGGCTTAGGGAAATGCCTTTTTCTTATCAAAAAAACAAAAACAAAAAACCCACATGTATTTTCTTAAAGGTTGCATTTACTCTTTTAATCAATACAGAAACAAAAAGAAATAATCTAGAATTGAATCGAGTCGAGGGTAAGTATTCCCAAAATAGGGGTGCCTGGGTAGTACAGTCAGGCTTTCGGCTGAGGTTGTGATCTCAGGATAATGAGATTAAGCCTTGTGTGGGGCTGCATGCTTAGCGTGGAGCCTGCTTATCACTTCTCCCTTCTCGACCTTTGGCTAAGATCAAGTGTAGCATGGAGCCTGCATGAGATTCTCTTTCTCCTTCTCCTCCTTCCCCCGCCAGCTTGCACACGTGTACATGTGTGCTTGCACTCTCTCTCTCTCTCTCAAAAAATAAAAGTACTCCCAAAATATAGGAATATATTTTTCTATTCATAATGTCATAATTGGTAAATCTTTCTTTTAAAGTGACTGTGCTAGCTCAGTTGGTCTCAATGCTTGGAGACCCAAAACCTCACTTTTTATCCCAAATATTTGGTAACACTTGTACTATTCTAAAACAAAGTTTACAGATAATATAACCCTCCTACAATATTATATAGTGTTCTAACTGTAACATAAATGAATAATGAAGGAGAAAGTTGTTTATAATAAAGTAATATATATTTTAATGTATAAATGCTCAGAGATGTTCACAAAAGGAGACAAATTAGTTAGTCTGATGTTAGCACCTATATCTAGTATCTACCTGATTACCACAGCTACAAATATTGTTTACAGGTATGTTGTATATTTTAATGCCACAGATGGTATTGACATTGATGATGTGCTTTTCCAAAAGAATGAACAACTCTTGGTAAAGTTCTGAGGAAAACAGAATAAAAACTTTCCTCCATATCCCTAGTAGTTACATTATCAGAAAATTCATAAAATTAAAACCATACCAAAAATACTATGTGTTTATGAAAACTGAATAAAACCTGACTAATTATTATGAGCAGATGTTTTCTTTCATAAATGTTTGGAAGAACATTCAAATACACAACACCACCTGGTAATTATTTACTATGCAGAGAGCTGTGTGCAAGGCAATATGCCCTAGTCTCTGGTCCCAGCAACAGAATGCCAGTAGTACACTAGAATTCTGCATCTCTGTATTTTGGGTAATATTTCTTATAGATCTGAAGAAATAAGCCCCTGATTATAATATATAATAATATAGGGAAAACTATAATTGCCTGAGCTCAACATATTTAGAATCTGGAAGAGATTATAATATAATTTACAAGCTAATAGATAATAAGACACATATATAAGAAGAGAAATTTGATGTAATTTCCAAAAATAATTGTTTAAGAATGTTAATATTTTATTTATATCATCCTATACTATTTTTATTATATTTTACTATTTTCTTATTTATGGGTATAACACATTTCTTAAAATTTTTATAGGTCTTAGAAATTTTCTTACAAATAAGTTAAAATGAGAAGAAAAAAAACTAAGAAACAATGGGAAAATAAGACAAATAAGAAATTAGGGAAATATAACTTTAAAAAGATAAAAGGACATAAATTTTAAAACAGGAAAATTTTGGGAACAAGTCTGTGCAGCATGTTGTTGCTTTCTTCCTCTAAATTAATTTCTATGACTCAACAATTTTAGTGATTAGAGAAACTCAGGGATATTTCTTATCCATCTGGTAAATTTATGGATCCATAGATTATAACAAATTAAGAAAAAAATGTCTTTAAATTCTGATCCTTCATTTTTCTGGGAATTTTTTTTTACCTTAATTCATTCTATTCTATTCTTATTCTATTCTATTCTGAAGCATTAGATATAAAACTGGATCGGTTCCTTGAAAAGTTTCAGAATTGTGAAACTTTGGGGGACATAGTAGAAATATGGGCAGGAAGGGAAAAAGCCCACAAGCCTATGTATCAACTTAGTAGTCTAACTAATCTCATAGTCTAAATTAATTGTGCTATATATTTCTCAAAAGTTATTTTTTTAAGAATATTGTTTTCATTTATTTAAATACTCATAACCTTAAGGGGAGAAGGAAACTGTAAAGAGTGTAACATTCTGTTTCCAAGGTAAATCTAAATTAACTGGCCTAAGACATGTAAAGATTTTTCAAAAAGCGGAAAGGGAAAAATGTAATCACTTCCCTCAGGAACTCATTTTCATGCCTGGCAGCATATTGGTCAGGAACATTCTTTAACTTATCGTTTCACCCTTATTTAGTAAGATTGAAATTATCTTAGTTACATTGTTATTAATTTAGTTACATTGTTATATTTAGTTATATTACATATGATTTAGTTACATTTTAGTTACATTGTTTAGTTACATTGTTTAGTTTAGTAAGATTTAAATTAATTTTAGAGTTATTGAGGATGTTGATCCCATGTCCTTAAACTTGACCTCTCAAGAACTAATCTGGATAACCTTGTTAGAGCAGAAGGTCATAAGGACCCTCTTGATTTTTAGATAAGTGACTTCCCACCAAAATTATGATAATCTAGAAAAGTTTCTTCCTGTTCTCCCCCTTTATCTCTTGTTTGTCAGAGTGGGAGTTGAATGGCTATCTTATCTCATCAGCAAACTGGTGTTTGTATCTTTGGGGCTGATTATTGCCAGGGTTCATTTACCTCAGATTAAGTGGAATGAAAAGAACTAGAGGGCTGAATCCAGTCCAAAGCCCAAATAAGGTCATGTTTCAAACTGATGAAACTAAACTAAGCTAGTAAAGCTCAGAAATCATTGGACCCATGGTGCCTAGATGGGCCAAGTAGTCTTTTTATATAGGAAAATAAAGCAGTATTGCAACTCCAGGTGGACTGAACATCACTAGATTTTCTATATGCATCATTTAGAGGTGGTAGGGATTAAATAAGGACTGGAATGAATGCTCTGACATTTTATAGTCCTTTTGATTGTCCGCATTATGGCATGGCTTTAATCAAGTAATGAAATAACCCTTCCTACCTCTCTATGCCCATTTCTACTCCCAATATAAAAGACTTCTGAATACTGAAGTTTGTGGCTAACGGCACAAGAGGCAATTCCATAGGTCAATTATCTTTTGCTTACAGTGGCTTCCTCCAAGAACAAAGAGCAACAAATCAAAGCAGCTAATTGCTGTTACACTCAAGAAGATTTCATTATAAAATGCAGCAGTGTCGTTACAGTCACGTGAGTGTGCCACCGTGTACAAGTAATAGATCCTAAAGAAGTGGTAGGGAAGGAAGCAAACAAAGATGACTCCTATAAAAAATAGGTTTTTCAGCTGGGCCCAGAACTCCTGGTGGGATAGTAAGGAGTGGCGTAGCTTCCGCACCATGGACATGATGATGAAGATCTGGAAGACTAGGAGAACCACCGCAGTGGCTATGACAGCAGTAACTATCATATAGTTGATGACTCGCACATACACACGATCAAGCTCTTTGTGGAATTTAAAACAGTGTTGCTCATCGTACACCTGGTGAGTTCCGTACTGAGACGCAAACACAGGTACCACGATGACAATCACCAGCAGCCACATGCCGGTACTGGCAGCCACAGCATGCAGCTTTCTGTAGAATTCCACTTTGTCCTTGTGCTTGAAGAAGATGAGGTACCGAATGACCAAGATCACCACGTAGAACAGGAACGTGAGGTACATATGGATGTGTAGCATGGCACTCACAAATTTGCAGAAGGGCAACCCAAATATCCAAGTTTGCTTGATGAGATATGTCAAGCGAAAAGGCACTGTCAGCAGAAAAACGCTGTGGACCACCACCAGGTTAACAACTGCTGTGGTAGTTACAGATCGGGTGTTCATATTCACCAGCAGGAACAGAATGGAGATGATGCCCGCCAGCCCTCCAATGAGAACGAGGAAGTAGAGCCTGGTTAAATGGGGTGTCAGTATAGGACTGCAGGATGAGATGTTGTGTTGAGCCATACTTCAGAAGTCACCTGGAAGAGACGAAACACCAATGTAACTGACAAATTTCCAGAGCTTTGTTCTTATCTCCTTCTTAGCACTAGCAATGTGGTTTTGTCATTTATCTATTTACATGATGTAAACTTTATGTATCTTAAGAATAAAGACTATGTCATATGCATGTCTGTATAATCAAGACTGAAAACATAGTAAGTTATTGATTCTGAAGCATTAATAAGTTAAAGACCTCATCGAGAGGCCCCCAAGATGTGTACGTGTGTGTGTGTGTGTGTGTGTGTGTGTACATACATAGTCAAAACAGTTAGCATAGAGACGCCTGGGTGGCTCAGTGGGACTGCCCTCAGCTCAGGTCATGGTCCCAGGGTGCTCTCTCTCTCTTAAAATCTTTTAAAAAAAGCAGTTTGCATAAAACTAGATTGCAGACCATATGAAGCTGATACATGGATACTAGTACTGCAACAGCCAGTGGGGGGAAAATTACAACATGGAAGGAAAGTTGGATGTATGTGTTAAGTACACAAAATGTTTTTTTAAGTATGATTCTAATTCTCTAATTCCTCTCAACTCATCAGCAAATGATTTAAGAATATACATAACTCATTTAGAATACTGATTAGTTTGGCCAAAGAAAATTAGCTAAGTCAAAGCAACTACAATCAATAGGAGTGTATATTTGAATTTCTTGTCATAGTTTTGTTTTCATCTAGCAGTGAGACCTTAGCTAAGTTTTCATGGGTCCCACTGAAAATGCAGCATATCTCCCAATTCTCCTATTCCCACACCTTCAAATTTGTAAAAGAACCACTATCGTTTTTCCTCTGGAAATATCCTTTCCCTAAATAGTCTTGGTCCCTTCTAACTTTTTAATCCACATTCTAATTTATTATTTATTAAGGGAAAGATTTAGTAATCTTTTAATTACACTGATCAAGTCCTTTCATTTTCTTATTTAAATCTCTTCAGTGACTTCCCATTTCTTTTACGAATAAAAAGTCCTGGGACGCCTGAGTGGCTCAGTTGGTTAAGCGGCTGCCTTCGGTTCAGGTCATGATCCCAGTGTCCTGAGATCGAGTCCCACATCGGGCTCCTTGCTCGGCAGGGAGCCTGCTTCTCCCTCTGCCTCTGCCTGACACTCTGTCTACCTGTGCTCGCTCACTCTCTCTCTCTCTCTGACAAATAAATAAATCTAAAAAAAAAAAAATCCTTTCATATCTAGAATGTTCTGGGTCATAGCAAAATCTGATCCCTTGAGACCAGATTCAAGAAATATTGTAAAGGTGGGGCACCTGGGTGGCTCAGTCAGTTGAGCATCTCACTTTGTTTGACTGGGTCATGGTCTTAGGGTCCTGGAATCAAACAACGCATCTAGCCCCACATTGAGCCCAGAATCAGGTTCTGTGCTCAGTGTAGGGAGTCTGCTTGTTCCTTTGCCTCCCCCAACTCATCCTCCCTCTCTCTAATAAATAAAATCTTAAAAAAAAAAAAAAGAGAGAGAGAGAATCTAGAGGTGAAATTGACAATTCAATGAATTGTATATGGGGAAACGAAGAGAAAGAAGGTATCTCAGTCACACCTAGATTTCTAACTTCAACAATTGTGTGATCAGAAATCTGCTTACTGACAACAGGGAGAATGAGGATCTAGTTTGAGGAAGAACAGTAGTTGAATTATATTCTTAGTACCTTTGTAACACATTTGCAATTACTTTTACTCACTTCATGAATGTCTCCTCATATAATCAAAATTATCCAGCAACAAAAGTGAATCACTGATGAATCACAAAAGCATTATACTTGCATACATATAATTCTTGTATTCTCAAAAGTGTGTTCTTGAGGTGTGGAAAAAAAACTCACTTTCTATGTATAAAACATATACATAAGTACATAAACAGACATAGAGTATATCTGTAGTATTAAAATTTCATAAGGAGGGGGAAAACAGAACAAATGACTTAAAAAGGCTCTTTATAAGGGAGATAATTTTAAAAGTTAAGAAACATTATGCTAAATAAAAGATGCCAGCCACAAAAGACTACATATTGTATAATTTCTTTTTCTAGAAAACCAAAATTACTGAGACAGAAGATCAGTCTAGCTCAGGGTCTACATTGCAGGGGAAGGGATTGACTTCAAAGGGATATGGGAGAATTTATGGAGGGATGATGGACTGTTTTATATCATGTTGGTTACAATTCTATTTGTCAAAGCTTATCAAATTGCACACTTAAAATTGTTGGATTTTCTTGCATATAACTTACTTCTCGATAAAACTAATTAAAAAAAACAATAACCTGACCCCAGGGAAGCCCTGCTTTTGTGGGCATGGGATAGAATTTCCATATGACCCACTTAAAAGCCCTTTGCAATCTGACCCCAACTTATGTTTCAAGGCATCCCTCCTGTTAATGCCCACCACCACCTCCATTTCCTCACCCTCATCCTTTGCCCTTGATTTATAGATCTTCATGCCTTTCCTATAATATTATTTTTCAAACCTCTGGGTTTCTTCTTTCTGTAGACACCAAATGTACAGCTAGACACTGAAGCTGAAGTCCAAATTCTATGATAAATGATTTTATGTCTCTTAAAAAACTTCTTCTGGTCTCCCATTATCTCTTGGAGATGTGTAAATTTCTTCGTGTGCCATGCTAGATCCTTCCTACTGGCTTTTGTAATTCTCTATCTAGCCTCTCTGCCACCAGAGCACCAGGACTCCCCCATCCTGCCTGAATGATTTCTTCATTATTCTGTTCTGATCTCAGCCTATGTACTGCAGAGCTCCTCAGCTTAGCCTGTGGTTTGGCTGGGGGCGATTTCTCTGTGTCTTGGCAGTTCCCTTCCCAATGCTTTGCCCATAAACTTGCTTCGGGCCTCAGTGATCATTGCCCCTGGTCCTAGGACTACCTTAATATCAGATGTGAGACATGGAAGTGGCTTCTGTAGTTGTTTATAAGGAATCCATGGTAGAGCCAACATCAGAGACCAGTCTACAAAGTGAGAGTCCTAAGAAATTTGTAGAGTCCTAACAAATGGCAGTAAGCAGTCCATGTCCTCATGAGTGCATAATACCTTAGGTCACTTATTTCTAAACAGAAAAGCAGCTACAATCAACTTGGGATTTTGCATTTCATTATTAAACAAGTCATGTCATTGCATCTTTTGCATAGCACATAGTGAAGATTCTGAGACGAACAAAACACATCCCTGCATTTAAATCTCTTTTTGTCTGATAAGGGAGGAAGAGGTAAATAAATTATTTACAACATCTATAGGTACATAAAAAATGCCAAAATAATTCAGAAAGGGGAATAATTAACAGACAGTGGAGAGTGAACACATCAGAATGTAGTGGCAACAGAGTAATTCTTGGGCACATAACTGGTGCTGGAACTTAAAGGATGCTTTGAAGTTCCAGATGCTGAGAAAGAGAGAGTACTCCAGGTATAGACAAGAGTCTGAGAAAAAGCATGGATGCATGTTCAGAGAATTACCTATAGTTTTATATACCTGAAACATTAGGTAAATGAGTAGAACACAGGTGAATGACTGTAGATGTAGATGAAATGTGCCAAATACATAGCACATTGCCACTCTGAGGATTTCTTATTTTATCCTGAAAATTATAAGAGATGCAAATTTTAAAATATGAAATGCCATTTAGTATTTCAATTCCAAAAGCTGTTTTCTGGTTTTACTGGAGAGAAGATTAGAGGAGGGCAAGATAAAAAGAGTGATGCCATTAGCAGGCTATTGTGCTGATTAACTTTAAATATCATAAAGATTGGTGCAAGTTGGTACCACTTCGGGGAATTTGTCCCCAAAGTAAACAAAATCGAAGACTCTGGGCTTGGAGAAACCAAAAAATGTGAATTTAAACTGTTGATGAAAATTAAGAATGGTCACTTGGTGAGTAGAAGTTGGTATGGCTTATAAATTATAAGAAGGGAAAATGAAATTCAGTAAAGCCAATAAATCTAAGCAAAAGAAGGAAGGAAAAAATAAAGCAAACTAAGAAACATGGTAAATAGATAAGTTTAAAAAGGACAAGTCCAGACACATCTGAAATCATAATCAATATACATTATAGTGTTCCTTTCCCGGGTTACTTAAAAGAGGAATTGTATGCATCTCTGTGAATATACTAAAACCAACTGAATTGTACGATTTAAAATAGTGAATTTTGTGGTTTAGGGATCATATCTCAATAAAGTCATTAATTAGGAAAAGAAACTATCTGAACTGAGCCTCATTATTGACAAGACAAAGAATGAAGAAAGAGTCAGTGGTGCCAAGCAATGGACTGCTTTCCAGTTGGGAGCAGAGGAAAGAAGTGTCGCTCACAGGTCCCTGGTTAGACAGCTCAGTAGCCGCAGTGCCAGTGGAGGACCCGGCAAGGCCCATGATAAAAGGCCCAGTCCCTTTGACCTTACACTTCATTCTTTTTTGCTTCCCACTCCATTCCTTGATTCACTCCTCCTGCTGCACTCTGAACAGATGAGACTGTGGGCAGATTCATTGAGTATGAGAGAACAAACACTACCCCAGTCATTTTCTTCATAGCGCTTATCACTTTTGTCTCAGTTTTTCCTTATGTTTCATATCCATCCTTTCCCCCCCAAAATGAAGCCAGAAATTAGCTAAATAGCTTACCCTTCTCCCTTCTTTATTCCCAGGTACCTCTGAATTTATGCTTTCTTACCAACAGTGAACATGTCTATTCAACACAGTTTGTTGGTAATTAATGATAGCTGCCCTGCCTCCATTCTTGGCACTATGATGGAAATTTCACATACATTACTTATAATCCTCCCAAGAAGTCTAGGGCATGGGTACTTTTTATCCCAAATATCAGATGAAGAAATTGGGCCTCAGGGGGTGACTCAGTTGGCAAAGCAGCCGATTCTGGATTCTGGCTCAAGTCATGATCTCAAGGTCCTGGGATCAAGCCCTACCCAGGGCTCTGCACTCAGGAGGGAGTTGGGTTGAGCGTTCTCTCTCTTTCCCTCTGCCCTTCCCCCTGTGCATGCGCTTTCTCTCACTCTCAAATAAATCTAGGAAGAAAGAAAGAGAGAGAGAAGAGAAAGAAAGAAGATGAAGGAAAGAAGGAAGAAAGGAAGGAAGGAAATGAACGAAGGAAAGAAGGAAAGGAAAAGAAAGGAAAGGAAAGGAAAAAAAGAAAGGGAAAGGAAAAAAGAAAGGAAGGAAGGAAGAAAATAAAAGAAATTGAAACTCAGGAGAGTTAAGTAACTTTCCCAAGGTCACTCAGCTAACATGTGGCAGCATGGACACCCAGATATGGAGTGTCACTTCACTGGGTTGCAGTAGTTCGGAAGTCCTCCTGGACAAAAAAGTGGACATTCCATCTCTGCTTTGTTTCTCCAGTGCACTTGTATATGTCTCGTGACCAGAATATTTAAAGACAATTAATTGAATACTAGCAGAAGACTTAGAGAATTAAAATAGGTCCACTCCATGTTCTCTAAAGTCAATAAATGTTTGAGAATCAGTTCATCAGATTGCAATATAATGGGGGAAAAACTGCATTAAAATTTAACTACCAAAATTTAATTTGTCCTAAAGTTAAATTCTTGAGGCCCTTTCTTAATTCCTTTTCACTTTTGAACTATTAAGTCCTTACTCTCCCCCACCTTTTTGAGATTGAATATCATACTGAGAGATTGTTATGGTAGGCCTTGGCCAGCTGCTCAACCCCAGAGAGATCTGTTCCAGGAAAGACCATCTGTAGCTATTGATAGGCACAAGGGGCTGGTATCTGCAAGTGTCTGCTGCCCTTTACTCAGGAATCTCCAGATAAAGAACTGAACAGCTGGGGCACAGCCCTCTACTAGGAGTGCAAGGCTCGAATCATGCCAATCTTGCCTCTGACTGCTCTTTTGCCTGGTTCCTGGTTCACCCCCCCCCCAGCCTCCCTAGATCTTGAGCCTCCCTGAACCCCATCTACTTCTCCTTGTTTGGGCACCCCTTTCTTTCACTCAATGCCCTCTATTTATTTTGTTGTAGCTTTCTGATCATTGACCCTCCCAGGACCAGTCAGCTTCTCAGATACTGGTTCCAGCCTGACTCTCAAGTTCTCTAGGGTCTGCTTCCTCAATTATTCCTGCTGGTCCCTGTTCCTAAGGGCTGCTCCTACTTCTCTTCATCCTAGACTTATTTCTAATGGAATCCCTGGAGGGATTCAAGCTTTGCCTTATGCAAAGTTTATTTCAAAGTGTATTCCCTGCCCTGTCCTACAGGGGCTGAAATAGTACCCTACCGAAATCCCCAGAATAGGAAATGCCACTAATTTCCTCAGTTTCCCATCTAATCCTCAGCTTCTTTGTTCTTGGTTTGCTATCCAGCTGCCCCTGAACTGCACATTCTAACCATGGCCAAAGTAAGCTCAAATATTAGATGGTTTATGCCCTTCTTACAACAGTGACTCATGACTCTCTGATATATGTGGCAAAGGGTAAGTTTGAAGAGAGGAACTAAGCCATTAGGAGTATTTTGGTCCTTTACACAGGAAGATGAGGACCAGTTTGTCTAATAAACAGAGGGTAAAATCCATGTTAAAGAAGAAGAAGCTACTAACAACGCTGGATGAAGGAAGAGGCACCACATATCCAAATATGGATCAGAAAACTTCTTGGCAGATTGTTGTTCAGAAAACTCATCACTGAATCTGATGGTCAAATTAAGATGACCAATCTTGAGATTCTGTGATTTACCAAAGACACATGTTTTGCTGTCATCTCTTACTCCATCTCTTAGATCCTGCACACTTCCACCTTAGGCTCAAACAACGGAACTGCCTACAATAGTCCTGGTTGCCAAGCAGCCAAAGCATTTCTTTTGGGCTTTCTGATTGACATTTCATCTTCTTAAAGCTACCCGATACCAAATCAGCAGCTTCTCTGGATTCTACCCACAGAATTAACTTCAGTCTTGAAGGGACTTAAAATAGAATATTCAAAAAGGACTTAGACCTTAACGTTCCAAGACTGTCTGAGAGGGAAAGGTGGCATTCGCTAGGGATCTCAAACTGAAGTGTCATTGACTTGGCTTAAATATCTTCCCCTGGATGATGTTTTTTTTCTCAGATGACATGCCAGTATTGCTATTAATGTTCCATATTTATTTATTTATTTATAGCTACAACTGCTATGTACAATGAGAGCAGAAATGCCTTGTCTTTCCCATATTTTCTGAGCGGGATGGTGTAGTGGAATTGAATGGTGGCTAACCCCCAAAGATAGATATCTAAATCTTAATCTTCCAAACCTATGAGTGTGTGTTTTTTTTAAATTTTTTAAGACTTTATTTATTTGAGAAAGAATGAGAGTGAGAGAGAGAGAAAGCGAGCACAAGTAGGGTGAAGGGCAGAAGGAGAAGCAGACTCCCTGCCAAGCAGGGAGCCCAATGTGGGGCTCAATCCCGGGACTCAGGGATTGTGACCTGAGTCAAAGGCAGACCCAACTGAGTCACCCAGGGGCCCGGGGTGTGATTTTATTTGGTAAAAGAATCGTTGTAGATGTAATTGGGGATCTCAAGATGAGATTATTTTGGATTATCCATGTGGGCCCTAAATCCAATGACTATTGTCCTTAAAAAAGACATGCAGTGGGGACGCCTGGGTGGCTCAGTTGGTTAAGCAGCTGCCTTTGGCTCAGGTCATGATCCTAGCGTCCTGGGATCGAGTCCCACATCGGGCTCCTTGCTCGGCAGGGAGCCTGCTTCTCTCTCTGTCTCTGCCTGCCACTCTGTCTGCCTGTGCTCACTCTCTCTCTTTCTGACAAATAAAATCTTAAAAAAAAAAAAAAAAGACATGCAGTGGAGAAGAGGAAAAGCCTTTGTGAAGACAGAGTGAGAGAAGTAGTAGAAGTCCCTGTTTACAAATAGTAAAGCTTATTCTTCATGTCCCTGTAATGTCTCCCACAAAACCTATAAGGAAAACCTAAAATAGAAGAGTTTTGTGAATCTGAACTCTGCTTGAGGTACTGTATCTCCAAATTCCATGCTTTTGGTGGGCATTTGAAACTTAAAATCCTTGAAGTATTTTCATATTCTCTATCACCCTTATTATCTCAGAAGAATCCACACTTACGTGAATGAGGTTCTAGTGTCAATTCCTCTCTCATTCCTGTTTAGGGCAAATGTCATGTTTCCTTTGCCTAAGAGAGGCTTTGTCAAGAAGTTCCATGAATGCATGTCGTCATTCCATTTACTTCACATCAAGGCTCATCAGCAGAAATGAATTTCTAACCCTTATTTTCTCCAAAGCTTTTATTTTATCCTGAACCACCATGTCCTTTCTTCATAACACTTAATACAATGTCTAACTGTAAATTTGCCTGTTATTTTGTATATTGATTGATCTTTCCCTTCACTAGACAAGAATCTCCCATGAGGGCAGTGATCATGGCTATTAGTCTATTATAGAATGATGCTAGGTTTTTAGTAAACATGAAATGTTTTGTTGAATATTTGTTGAATTTAAGACTTCTCATTTCCCTTACTAGGTATAACCTTTTAATGATGGCAACTTTTTTTTTTAATGGCAACTTTCAATGTAATTGATTTCATCTCAAAGAGAAGAAGCAATACGTTGCAAAGCTATGAGAGCAAAGACCTATTTCCTGGTGTATTACCTTTAAACAACTTTATTTGAGATGTATATGTTTTCCCAAGAGGTGTGTAAAGATTATATAGTAATGAATGAGCAGCACAAATAAAACATCATCCTGCCCTCAAGCAGCTTATCATCTATAAAGGAGGCAGACATATGTAGTAGATGTACACGAAGGTAGAATGAGAGAGTGTCTTGAGAGCAGAGTAGTGAGAGAACAAGTCAAACTAGGAGAAGGAGAAACCCAGAAAGGCTTCACAGGAGAGGCTGCTTTTGAAATGGAATTAAAGGATAGAAAGGATTTGATAGACAGAGTAAGGGAGAGAAGGAGAAAATAGGAAATGTCCAGAGATGGACTCATATAAGCCACGAAGGATAGACAACAAACTTGGAAAGGTTTGTTTAATGAACAGCACCTTCGTCTTCATTACAGCCTGAACACATCGATCAGCAAATGTACAAACTCTTTGTAGGCCTTAATTATCTAGGCCTGGTTTTTCAGAGATGTCCTCAATCTACTTAATTATGGGAGAAGGAAGTTGACAGATATATTTGTATTTCTCTTTTTATTGGTTCTATTTTAGACCATATGCTCTAGACTAGAGGAAAGAAATATAGCTTTTCCCTTTCATAGATTTGAAAGCAGCTTCTCATTCTCACGAGGCCTAAATCTACATTTTCTGGTCACATTCCCTGCTCAGGGTTATTCTGTGTTTAAGAAATAACATATATGTTAACCATAGTCAGACACATAATTAGGAAGATCCCTCTAGAATCAGACACCCCCATGGTTTGGACATGTCCTTATTCCCTTTGAATCACATCCATCGTGGAAAATGGAGGCTCACTGGCTAGGGAGACTTCCACAAATCTTCCTGGGCACCTTATTTAGAGCTAGGCTCTAGTAAATGTTTATAACACCCTGGGCCCTATGGGAAGCACTTTATCAATCTCCAGTCTATAAGGGAAGGCCTTCACTTTAATGTTTGGATACATGGCTTGAGTTCAACAACTTTACATCCTCTTTTATGACCTAGGAGATACAAGCAAATAAGTAAAGTTGAGATTTCATTCAGAAGTAGAAATTCTTGGGGCACCTGAGTGTTTCAGTCAGTCAAGCATCCACCTCTTGGTTTTGGCTCAGGTCATGATATTAGGATTGTGAGATCAAGCCTTGCTTTGGGCTCTGCACTAGACATGGAGTCTGTTTAAGATTCTCTCTCTCCTTCTCCCTCTGACCATCCCCACCCACTGCTCATGCTCACTTGCTTGCAAGCTACCCCCTAAATCTCAATCTCTCATTCTTTTCCTCCACATCTTGAAGTCTTTTTTTAAAAAAACAAATTTAAAAAACTGAAATACATTAATAATGAAAAATTCTTGTAATAACATATTTTGAAGAACTTGGGGTAAGATAAATAATGCTCAGGAAAGAAACTTCATCTTTCAGCATTCATGAGGGTAAAACTAACCCAAATCAGGACTCACTGAGTTTTGCGAAACTCCTAATGCTTGAGACAGAGATAAATGGCAAGCCACTGCAAATAAGGTAACAGCTTACATCCTGTTTCTACACATCAGAGGAACCAACCATGGTGCAACAGTGCTTGCTATAAAAATGGAAGATCAAAGTGTGCCTGTGAGGCTCAGTGGGTTAAGCCTCTGCCTTCCGCTCGGGTCATGGTCTCAGGGTCCTGGGATCAAGCCCCACGTTGGGCTCTCTGCTCAGCAGGGAGCATACTTCCAGCCCCCTCTCTCTGCCTGCCTCTCTGCCTAGTTGTGTTCTCTGTCTGTCCAATAAATAAATAAAATCTTTTTTAAAAATTGGCAGATCAAAACACAAAAGTAAATTCTTGATTCCTTGGACTAGATGTGTACATTAAAAAATGTTCATTGGATGGGGCGCCTGGGTGGCTCAGTGGGTTAAAGCCTCTGCCTTCCGCTCAGGTCATGATCCCAGGGTCCTGGGATTGAGCCCTGCATCGGGCTCTCTGCTCAGCAGGGAGCCTGCTTCCCCTTCTCTCTCTCTCTGCCTGCCTCTCTGCCTGCTTGTGATCACTGTCTGTCCAATAAATAAAATCTTCAAAAAAAAATGTTCATTGGAAATTGATTTCTTTGACATTTATTTGGTTAAATTCAAGTTTGCTTGGCTTCTTTTTGGATTATTCTATAACTTGAATGTTTAAGAAGTTATGTAACCAGCAATTAGTTACCAGGAGTCCCAAGTTATTGAAGAATCCCGTTATAAATATAACACTCTAGAACTTAGTTGACTGCAAGACTGCATAGTAACTCTCTTCTAACAAGATATTTTTAATTATTTTATTGTAATTCGAGGACTACTATTCTCTTGTTTAGATTCTCCTGGAGCCTTATGGAAAATACAGTCCTTTGGAGTCAAGTTAACTGGTTAGTTCTATTACCAAAAATGCACATTGTCATTCTTTCAATTACTGTGATTAAGTGTAGTCATTTAAGTGATATAAGAGAAAAATAGCCTGAGCCTCAGTCCCCGCTCTGCCACTTATTAACTGTATAAATCTCTTTGGTTCAAAGTATTAGTCCTCCCAGCATTAAAGAGGATAATAATACATGTCCTGCCACACTCGTGGGCTCTCAAGAGAATAGAAAGTGTCCCCACCAACATTTGCCCCCAAAACAACTGGCATAAAACCTACTCCTCACTGTAACTCAGAGGAAAATCTAGAAATCCAGGTCTGGGGTAGGTGGTAGGGGGGTGGATATGGGGAATGAAACAAGAGCCATGCAGAAAATGATAGGAAAACTGTTGGTTTTGCAGCTGAATACAGCCATATTTGAATTCTGATGCTATTACCAATTTCATCTTTAAGCTATTTATTCAATCTCCCTGAGCTCAGTTCCCTGATTTGTATTATAGAAATTACACCATCAATATTACAGAATTGTTAAACGAGACAACAAAGAGTCTTGCATTAGGAAATTGTTAATAAATGGTTGCTGAAATTACACAGCAAGTTTACTTTACACTGAAAGTTTCAGTCATGTAAATATATACTTTGAGCCATGAATTGGAGGTTATTTAGCAGCAAGAGAGCATGTCTTGAAGATGGCATATACTTAGAGTGATGGAGCATTTGAGGCTATAGCGTTGGGAACTTTCATTGACTAATAAGGCTCTACACAGACAAGTGTAACATTGGCACCAGTGGAAAGCAGAAAAAATTTAGAGAATCTAAACAGCAATAAAGGAAGAGAAATCTAAACAAGAGCTCCTTGGATACATTAGCTGAAGTATTTCTTAACAGCTTACCCATAGTATTATAGATTAGGATCAGAATCTAAGGGTATTTTATCTGAATTTTCTTATATGTAATAATATTTAATTTAACTGATAATACATACTATATGTGTGTGTGTGTGTGTGTGTGTGTGTGTGTGTGTGTGTGTATTTGTGGCAGGGGCATTATTTGCTTAATTCTTCACTCCCTCATCCCATGTGCACACCCTTTGACGTGTAACTTTGCAATCCTTCCTACTGCAGGAACAGCCTGTATTTCCAGCCCCCCTGACTTTATGTTTGGGCAGGTGATGTGTTTCGGCAAATAGGCTAAGGTTAAAGTGACAGTGTGCCAGTTTTGAGCTTAGACCTTAAGAGGCAGTTTTTCTGCATATTCCCTGTGCCTTTGCCATTACCATGAAAAGAACGTGCTGGGCTAGCCCCTCGTCCCAGGAGGACGACGAAAGATACATAGCATGGAACTAAACCATCCAACAGAGCCCAGCTTCAGTCAGCAGACACCAGATGAAGGAGCAAGCTGAACCGAGATCTGCAGAGCCACCCCTCTAAGTCTAGACCAACTGGCTGACTCTCAGTCAACATAGGTCCATAAAGATAAACCATTGCTTTTTTATGTTACTGAGTCTTAGGAATGACTTATTTCATAGCATTTTGCTGGCCGTAGCTAACTGAATTCACTATTCTTAAGAGGTATCTTGTTTTTTAAGGCAGTGTCCCCTATCTGCTTACTTATTGCCATCTTTCAGGTATCAAATATGTTTTTTTAATCCTTTGATTTATGACTTAATACATTATCTAGAGAAGCAGAGAAAGGTGGTATGAAGAGTGAATGGCATACAGTTTTTATGGTCCAAACAAAAGTAGTATCAAGTGTGCAAAATTGATCACCCTCTTACCCTTTTCATTTTTGTTTTTCCCTTGCTCTTTAGTACCTATCTTACCCACTCCCCAAGGTAAAACATGTGAGTAACCTGAGACTCGAAATTACCAGTACTAACCCTTAGGTCCTTCTCCTCCATACAATAGCATATGCACCTATTACCACAAGCCTAGTGAATATGGCTGTAGATAAGTCACTGGTATCAAGGGGACTACAGGCAGGAACTCATTTATTCCTCTCTTATGTCCCAAAGCCTGCAGAATCTTGTGACACAAAGCCTCTGGAAACTTGAATAAGGGGACCTTATTATAACATAAGGTAGTTATTCTGAGATTGCTGAGTTGTTATGAAGTGGTAGTATTTATCCTGCCTTTTGGGCTATCTGTCATCAGTTTTCACCATACACAGAGGGCTGATATTTCCAAACCTCTGACACTTCTGGCTGCGTTTATTCAAACGTTGAGGCTATTATTCAGGTAAATCCTATATCGTTTATCTGGAGTTGGGAATTTGCATCTCTAGGACACCTAGTTTTTTAGATCATTCCTTGTTCAAGAATGTCTAAACATATCCTGCAGAAAGTATTTAGGGCAAAAAAAAGGGATATAGGCAGAAGCTGTGAGATTTCAGAGGTTTCCTACAATAGGAGACTCACATAAAATTTCTGGTGGTATTTAAAACAGGCTTAAATTGAAATCAGTGGCTTAATTTGCCAGCAGAGGTAGAATTTTTTTCACATTTTTTTTAAGATTTCATTTATTTATTTGTCAGAGAGAGAGAGAGCGAGCACAGGCAGACAGAGTGGCAGGCAGACAGAGGGAGAAGCAGGCTTCCCGCCAAGCAAGGAGCCCAATGTGGGACTCGATCCCAGGACACTGGGATCATGACCTGAGCTGAAGGCAGCTGCTTAACCAACTGAGCCACCCAGGCATCCCTTTTTTCACATTTTTTAAAATTTAACTTCTTTTCAGTGTAACAGAATTCATTGTTTATGCACCACACCCAGTGCTCCATGCAATTCGTGCCCTCCATAATACCCACCACCTGGCTCCCCCAACCTCCCACCCCCCGCCCCTTCAAAACCCTCAGGTTGTTTTTCAGAGTCCATAGTCCCTCATGGTTCATCTCCCCCTCCAATTTCCCTCCACTCCCTTCTCGTCCCCATCTCCCCATGTCCTCCGTGTTATTTGTTATGCTCCACAAATAAGGGAAACCATAGAATTTTTTTTTAAAGAATCTGATTTTTAAAAGGAGGAGTTAACCTAGAGGAATTAATCTGTCATGAAAATTTGAAGACGCCAAGTAGACTGGGGAGGAAAACTACTGAGCCAACTCACAATTTACCTGCTCCGCATCCCATGACTTGATTTTTGCACGTGTTCACAGTGCTTTTCCAGAGAGCTCATAGTGAGTTCTTCTGTGCTCTTACCAGAGCTGTAGCCAAGAAGATGCTCACTTTGGCCATTTATCAGGAACGCTCTAAATTGGTGCCCCTCAAGGTTAGTCCATGCACTGCCAGCATTGACTTCACCAGGGACCCACCCAGACCGACTAAATCAGAATCTCTGGACTGAGGCTCAGTGATCAGTTTTTAAACAAGTTCTCCAGAGGATCCTTGACCATATTAATATTTGAGAATTACTGGCTTAATTCACCTTGAGCAAGTCACCTCTCTGTCCTTGAGGTATCTGTTCACAAAATGAAGGGGTCAACTTGGATGATGTCAGTGGAGCTCTGTCAGGATCAGTCTCTCCCCCTTCTTCATTTTTTTTTCCATTTTGATTCATGGCTGACCCAGTATAAGAGAAGAGTTTGAGACCCTGATCATATGGTAAACTATCCCCACTCTCCCCCTAAAGAAACTAAGACACCAGGAGTTACAATAAACACATGCAATATTTGATTAAGCAGATATGGAATTCTGAAACTCAGGAGGAAAAAAAATCATCCTGCTATATACCTAGGTAAACAGCAATTAAAATGTGTAAGCAAAATAAAAATACCTTCTTGTTATGTCCTAGCTCTGTCCAGAAATAATGACCATCATAATGACAGTAAGCATCCCTGGCATCCAGATTGTGTGCTTCAAATATAAGTTTCCTTTTAGGAGGAGCCAGAGCTGCCTGCTGGAGAAAAATGAGGGAGAGGAAAGATTTCTAGGTTTTAAAAGATGTAATAAACAGAGCAACAAAGTGAATGTGGAGGCCCTGCTTGGAACCCAACTCAAGAAACCAACTGAAGGGGTGCCTGAGTGGCTCAGTTGGTTAAGCAACTGCCTTCTGCTCAGGTCATGATCCTAGAGTCCTGGGATCGAGTCCTGCATCGGGCTCCCTGCTCAGTAGGGAGTCTGCTTCTCCCTCTGGCCCTCTCTCTTCTAATGCTCTCTCTCTCTCATCTCTCTCTCTCTCAAATAAATAAGTAAAATCTAAAAAAAAAAGAAAAAGAAACCAACTGAAAACACTATGAGGTGATCAGGAAAATTTGAACAATAACTATTTGATAATACTGAAGAATTATTTGGGGCAAGATAATAGTATTATTATTATTTTTTAAGAAAGGAGTCCTTACCTTTTAGAGATACATAGCAAAGTATTTATGGGTATTACATCTGGGGTTTTCTTCAAAATGATAGAGTTGTAGGGGTTGGGGAGAGGAAGAAATCAAACCAGAGCAGCTGTGAGTCAAGTTGGTAGCCGAGTGTAGCTAGATAATGGGTACATGAGGGTTCATTGCTTCCTGTTGTGCTCTGTATTTCAATTTTTCTATAATGGCATTTTTAATCAGTAATCTGAAAAGAAAAGAATAAGGACAGAAAACACCACCCCCCACCCAGACAAACAATGAAAGATAGATATGCTTCCATTTTCTATTATGAAGAGTGAATGTAGTTAAATTCAACACCTCCAAAGGAAACATTGCCAGTGGGGATCCCTCCAGATCACCAAGTGCTCTCACTTTCTGTACTAGGAACCCATCCTTGTTTTAGCCTCTGCAGAGAGGGCTTTGTGAACAGAGAATCCCTGCTGTGCAACAAGTGCTGAGCGAATGTTCCTGCACACAGCAGGCACTCAAATGTTTACTCAGTAAGAAATACCTCAATGAAATCCCAATAGTTCATTTTTGCCCTTGCTTCCATTGCCTTTGGCGATGTTCCTAGGAAGATGTTGCTGCGGCTGAGGTCAAAGAGGTTGCTGCCTGCTTTCTCCTCAAGGATTTTGATGGATTCCTTTCTCACATTGAGGTCCTTCATCCATTTTGAATCTATTTTCGTGTGTGGTGTAAGGAAATGGTCCAATTTCATTTTTCTGCAAGTGGCTGTCCAATTTTCCCAACACCATTTATTGAAGAGGCTGTCTTTTTTCCATTGGACATTCTTTCCAGCTTTATCGAAGATTAGTT